>LTAE01000184.1:41879-105743 GCA_001647135.1 Pontederia paniculata | reverse complement strand
CCATTTATGTTTGCAACACATTAAAATAATAATTTAGTGCTTATATTAATGTGAAATTATAATTTGGATTGAGAGGGAGATTTGGGTTTCGAGGGCTAAAAAAATCAAGGTAGGTGTTGTTTCATTGACGGAGGGTTATCTGTGGCGGTGATGAAGATAACATTACTTTCTTGTGAGGATAAGAACATTATATATGCATGAACGGAATCAAGTAGGCCTCGTTTGGTATTTGAATCAAACGATTAAAATGTGAGTTTGTGGGCTCCATTGCATTTAACGTCAGAATGGAAAAGAAAGAAGTAATTTATTTTTGGTCCTCCTTGGACTAACTACAATATCCCATTGGATTAAGGGCCTTAGGGAGTCTGATCACCCCAAAAAATTATTGGGTAGATAGATTCAAAACCATCAGGGCTACAACAGGGAACAAGAAAAGATGAAAATTGGTCACCATTCATTGTTGATGGAAACTTCCTTCCATCGGTGCCAATATTCATTCTTGATTGGAAACCCTTCGCTGGCATCAACCACTTGATTGACCCATGACCAAAGGAAGGAACATCAATTTGGCAAAAGGATGATTCATCTTTGCCAGAAGAATGTTCCAACATCACCAGTGTAAAAGAAGCATCCACTATGCTCTAGGTGCTGGAATTGAGCCATAGGTATAGAAAATTTAAGGATCCAACCATATGTTTTAGATGTGATGGTGTTGACATTTCATGTGAGGTCATTGGTCATCTATGTTGGGACCGGCAAAACAAGAGGATTAGGCAGCCAATACATGTCAGCAATAATTCAGGTCCAAGTAAATAAGAAGAAAAATATATTTTTGCTTATTAAACACTTATTTATTTATTGTAATTTTTATAACATTGTTTTCCATGTTTGCATACCCACATTACCAAATAGCACTAGGACTTGTCCATCCACATAGAGTTAGAAGGAAAATACTTTATTCCAAATATCCCACTAAAGGCTCTTCATTCGTGATTAAATATTTTTCTACTAAGCAGTTTCAAGATGAAAATAAAGAAACTATAACTTGTAGACAATTCAAAAGTCAACAATAGGTCCATCTTGGGACATTAATGTAGTGGTAAATTTTGTTTTATCGACATCTATGCTGAGAAACAAAACAAACAAGGAGCAGGGATAGTGATAACCTTAGTTACCAATTGTTCCATGTACATGTGTCACGGAGAAGTTAAGTGTGTCTCCTGCATATGAAGGAATATTTTCGCATCAACACTCGTGGAAGAATCCTAAAATAAGTAATCAGGTCCCCTAAGATAAACATTCAATATAATTTAAGTTGCTAAAAAATAACTTACACAAAGGTAAGATGCTACAGTCTATCTATTTATGCCTATGGTGTGCATTGTGTTTCATAGTATGCATGATGTAAAGTTATAATATTAATATGAAAAAATGAGTATTATGCAACAATGATTTCAACGCATTATTATTTTAATTACAATTATGCATAATTTTAGTTCAAAAATCAAGTGCATACCTCATATTGATAATTAGTTGTCATGTAAAAGCATATCGATTTACACACAATTCATTCTTAGAGTGATTATACTCTTTAGTTCTCTTTGTCCTAGGTTTTGAACTTTTAAAAATACGTTATAATTGTTTTGATTATAGATTCTCTTTGTAATATATAATTTCTTTTAACGACACCTTTGTAGTGATGTTGGACTCTCCTCTTTCATTTCTTTTAGTTTGCAAGTCTTATATGAACATTATGGTTAAACCATATAACCTTCCCCAACAATTCTCTTTTATATTATTATTTTATTAGGTAACGACAAGCGAGAGTTGATTTTGTGTAGAAAAACGAGTGAACGTATAAATAGCATACAAAAGTTTCATAACTTCTAGAAGGAAAAGATCTCTATGGTCTTTTATCACCAAGCATTCTAGACTATTCACAACTAGGAGGAGTGAAAAATATTATGCATTACTTCTTTATTTGTTGTCAATTTTATTTGTGTAACTCTAGATCAAGTTGGGTTTTGGTGATAGATGCTAATGCTCGATGATAATTCGAAAAATTGGTAGTTGTCCTTATTTCTTTTCCAAAGGGGTAGACATAATTAGGGGTGTTCATGGGTTGGGTTTGACCAGACCATCCACAAATTCGATCCAATCCGATTAATTTTGATTGGATTGAGTTGAGTCGGGTTGATGACAAATTATTCATCGAATTCGATCCAACTTAATCTTCATTTGACGTCGGACTAGATCAGATCAGATCATCGATTTATTCAATTAATTTTTTCATATTTTTAAATTAAGTTTTTATAATAATTATAATTTTAGAAAAGAAAGAAGCATATTTTTCAAAGGATTATAACACCTTTCAAGGATATAAAGTATAATTTTATTACAATTTTAATTCTAAAGTAATATAAAATACTTAACAATAATCAACTGGTTCAAATTTAATAAAAAAATATATAAAAGTTTAGATCATCGAGTTGGATCGGATTGATCAGATTTAAAAAAAATAAAAATTTGTACATGATCCATTGATGATCGGGTTATGATCATATCGATTCGAGTTCGATCCGATCAATGATCTGACCTGATCCAATTGATATTGGATTGATTTGCATCGTTGGATTCATCAGATCGATCCGACTCAGTGAATACTCCTAAATAAGATAAAGATAATAACATATTTGATTTGGATGGAAGATAAAAGGATAGGATAATTTTAACATGAATGCACAAGCAAATGCATTTGGTTTGGATTTGGAGAAGGATAAAGATAAGAATATATTTTATTTGAGTGGAAGATAGGAAGAATGAAAATTATTTACATGAATGCACAAGAAAATGTATTTGGTTCGGATCGGGAAGAAGACACATTGAATCAACCACCTGGTTACATGGATAAAAATAAGAACAAATATTATTTGGATAGAAAATAGGAATTTTTTACATAAATGCACAAGTGAATGTATTTGGTTTGAATTGAGAAGAGGATGCATTGAACCAACCACCTGATTACATGGATATGGACCAATGCATTCATAGCGTGAGCTATAAAATGGGACCAAGAATCACAAAATCATCAAGCATTCACTTGTTTTTCTTGTTCTCATTTCTTCTTCATATAAGTCCCTATAATGGGTCTGTTAATGAGAAGAAATTGAAGTGATCAAATCTTGTATGAGCTCTTCACAACCAATTATGAGCGAGGAGAGGTTCATGCAGCATGTAGTGATTAATTCAACTCTTGGTAAGGGAGAAGAACACTGATACAATCTTTTGTATCTTAAACACTTGACCATTTTTTCTCACATATTTTATATTCCCTATCTACTTGCAGAACCTAGTGCAACATTCCAGTATTGGAGTATGATTGATGCACCTAGATGCAACACAAAACATGAATGTAGTGACCAAAGCCGCCTCCTCATCCCGAAATTGTGTGGCAAGTTGGGTCCAAGTGATGCCTTTGATGGCAATGGACCGATGGCCTTCGGAGATAAGGAATGTCTCTGATGGAAATCGATCGAAGGCCTCCGGGGAGGAGAATTTTCTCTGAAGGCAATCGATCATAGGCCTCCGGGGACATGAAATATCTTTGGTGGCAATCGATCCAAGGCCTCCAGGGACGAGGGACATCTCCGATGCCAATCGACCGAAGGCCCTCGGGGACAAGGGATGTATGTGATAGTAGGGGATCCACTATCTGCCTTAAGGGTTAAGGACTTGAAGTAGCTTGTATACATTTATCTTTCCTTGTAATAGAACTTTTTTATTTTCAATTAAGTCTTACATGATGTTATTAAGGGAAACAACTATGTATCAAGTGCGGAAAACTTTTGTATAAAATTATGTTGATGAATCATTTGCCTCCTACAGTTTTACTTCATCATTCCCAGGTTTTGATTGTTTTAATTTAAAAAACGCATGAGATTTTGGATATGTGAACATCTCAATTAGCCCAATGAATTGACCTTACGAGATAAATGTTTAGTTTAAAGAAGATTAATCTTAACTAATGTAACTTCTTTCCAAATGTCACAATAAGTTGCTAAAAAGAATCTTTGTCATTGTGAAAAAAACTGAGAATAAAAACATGTATTCGAAGAAAAGACAATGCAAGGAGAAAAGGAAGATTACGACTTAAATTTCATATATATTAGTGCACAAATGTTCAAAGATGAACAAAAGGAAAAAAGATAAAACTAACAATGTTGTTAGAATTAGTCCAATGGGAGAATTTTTTGATTGAAGTGAACCGGTCGCAATATTGGACAATAATAATATAATAAAAAAAAAGTAAATTATTTAACAATATATTTATCAAATTTTAATTAGAGTTATTTATCAAACTCCATGAGGTGATAAAAATTACATGATTATATGATTAATCTGAACTAATTTTTGATGTTACATGATTAATTGTATAAATATTAAATTTTAAATGACAATCGTATAAATGCATTCATAGGAGAAATAAAAACAAAATAAAGAGAATACCAATTAAAATAAAACGGCTATTAATGACACAATTAAATAGCTCATTTAACAAATAAGATATTAATTAAAAGTTAATTAAATGACTCATTTGCATAAAGGGCTAACTGGTTAAAGCCTCATTAATCTCTTACAAGTTGGCATAATTAATAGTCACAGTAATCATGCATTAATTAACCTAATTAAATGCTTTTATTTTTAAAATAGAATCCATCAATTTTCAAATTTTGATAGGTCCAAAGCATCCAATGCTTAGAATGGTTTGGCAATGAACCTAGTAATTTCGAATTCGATTATCGAAATTGTCAAGTTATTTAAGGATTCTAGAACATCGGCTTAGTCAGATGCTAATAACTCTGATATTGATTAAAATAATTGTGATATATTATGATATATTAATAAACCTATAATTAAATGAAATGAGATACTGATTAAAAGCTAATTAAATCTCTCACTTAAATTAAGGGCTAATTAAAAATAAGTGTCATTAAATTATTACAGGATGGCCCTTAATGATTTCATTAAAACTTTGTTTGGCTATCAAGCATTTGAAAGCTTGACAATCCAGCGTTTCATGTCTCACATGGAGACTCCGCCAAACAGGGCTTAAGTCCCATATTATTTTTTTAAAAGTTGAGCCGATCGGTTTAATAAAAAAAATCTTGAATGATTTAATTTATTTTTTTATCGATCTAAACTCTACGGCGGTTTTATTATGAACATAAACTTTCTAAAAGCAGGCAAATAACGATTTCAAATGAATCAGTGTTTAAAATTTAAGAATCTGCTAAAAATAATAACTATATTATTTCAATTCGATTAATGTTAATAGTTCTATTTATCATTAATGAATATTTGTTTTCTTCAATCATTTTCGGACTAGTACGAAATATTAAATTTAGTTTTGAATTACAGAACTAAGCAAAAGTAATCGAAATATTAAATTTAGACATTTTTTTAACATTAAAAAACAAAATTAATGGAAAAAAATATAGGGGAAATGAGGATGGACTAATGTATCCAATCAAGACAAATATAAGATTAATTATGTCTGATTTTATAGTTCAATGTTATTTAATTTTCAATCAAAGTATTCGACTGCTAAGATCAATTTTAACATAAGTAATTGACTTTTCAATAAAGTGTTTTTTTTTATTTCGCGATGAAATAAATTAATCATTAAAAGTCTAGTCCCAGTTGTGAATGCCTTGATTGACTTAAACTTATACACCCATTAAATCTTACATGTGTAAGGCAAGGACTATGTAGGGTGGTTACTGATGTTACATTTAATTTAGTTTTAAAAGTGACTAATTTTTATAGTGATGAGCATGGACCTGACTCCACATGAGAATCCGATTAAACCTGACTCATTCTGAAATGTTGGATCAAAATTTGATCCAAAAGATTTTAGATCGAGTACGAATTAAAAAAAATTATAATCAATAACCAAATATCCACAAATTAACAAAAAAATATTTATATTAATAGTTGTTTCTATAAAAATTATTTAAATTTTTAGTTAATGTTGCACTAATTATTGTTAATCTGATTTATTTGTTTTGTATTATTTATTTATTTTTAAACTTATATTTGTTCTTAAAAATATCTAAATTTAAAAAATTAATTTAAGTTCTATTTTTTTTAGTATTCACCCAATCTGATTCAATATATTTTTGGATCAGATAGGTATTTGTTTCAAACTCGAGTTGACCCAACTCAATGTCATTTCAAATTTTGGTGTGAGAAGTAGAAATTGATTCAAATCCCAGTTACACTCTTCTTTTTGTAATATATACATTATTTATGCTATTAAAATGGGAACATATTACTATATTACCATACTTCTAGCACATATTTAGGTGAAAAAAAAATAAAAGAGAACTTATGTTATTTCAAACTTAAGGATCGACCAATACTTTTCTTTTCTCTAAAAGAAATAGTATTATTATCATTAATCTTATTTAGATAAATCACTATTAAAATTTATTAGTATTATTCTTAAAGTTCCTTGTATAAACATAAAAAAATCCAGAAAAGGAAACATAATAAGATTTGTTTTTTTTTCAACCCCGATTGGACTTGTATATTTCCTTAGAATAATTCATTTAACATCTTATAATTTTTGTTCGCGAACATTTTCTAATTGCCCGTATCATCCTTAATAATGATGAAATATTGTATTTACCCCTTGAATTTTTTTAAAGTAGCAAAATGCTAAAATGCTACTGGAGAGAGAGAGAGAGAGCTTGTTATTTTTTTTAATATGGTTTTATTCAAATTCTGAGGAATAAAAGTGAATTATTAATTAAAAAATTAGATGACGGAATCACATGAGTACATTAAGAAGAGATTTATAAAGAAAAAAATTAGAAGATATAAATTTATGAAATATGTTGTGCACTTATGTGTAGCACATCGTGTAGCACGCTAAAATAATATTTAAATATTAAATAAAATTTATTTTTTTATTTTTAAAATAATCTATTTAATATGTTAGCCGTTAAATTTATCCGATTGTTTAAAAGTTGAGTCATTATTTTTATTTTATTATTTCTTCGTTCAACGATCAAAATGTAAGTAAAAGCAAAAATAAAATATATTAAATAAAAATTTAAGATCGAACCATCCTCATATATAAAGAATATATTAAAATTAATAAAAAATTTAATATCGAAGCCAATTTTAAAAAAGTAATTTATGTGCTACATATTCTATAACATATAAATGTGCTGCACAATCCTATCCTCTAAATTTATAATTTCAAATTAGTTCTGAAGAAAGTTATATTTTCTTTTGGCCTCTTCGTTTCCGTGCGCACGAACTCCGTGCTCCATTTCACCGCACCGCGACCGTCGCCGCGCCTGCAGCATCGCCATCTCCTTCGCCGGAGAACCCTTCCTCGATCGGCCGGCGAGCAAGTCCCGTTCCATGGTAGATTCTCGACTCTTGTTTCGGAGCCGTCGTCGTTGTGTTCTGCTCGATGTTTTCTTGATTGGGCAGTCGCCGTTGTCCAACTTCCGCTCGGTCCCGGCAGTGGTCTGTACCCACGCCATGATGCGGTTCCCGGCCATCCGCGAGCAGCGCACCGGGTACAATTACTTGCTTCTCTTCACCTTCGATTTGTAACATTTTTTTTTAGTTTGTTCTGATTGATTGCTTGCTGTTTTCTTGCTTTTGTCATGAGCAAAGTAGGCTTTTGTTGAGGTGCAGCTGTAGTTTTACTTGCAATTTAGTTATGTTTTTGGCGTGGAGAGTGTTCCTGCTGCTCTGCTTATTCTTCCCTGCATTTCACCTGCAAATGGGGTGTGAATTCCTTAGATGTCTTTTACAGCATTAACGAAATTAGTAATGGAGTCTGTTGCAGACAGACTGCAATAGAATAAGAATGAAGAAAGGGGTTTAAAGTGTACCGACCAACAGTCTGCAAAGAACAGAGGGCATGGTGCCATGGTGGGCAATGCCAGCCGAAGTTAGAACTTATAATTCGTGATTGGCATACGCGAAGCATTTCCAAAGGTTATAACTCATAGTAAAAGTAGGATTACAAGTATGGCTTAGATTAAATATGTTATGATCCCCTAATCTTATTCCTTTTTTAATGTAAGGGTTAGGTTTTACTATTCTTAGTCATATTTGGGATTCTTATCCAAATAAATAGGTTTATGAATAACTTTTAATGGTATAATATTTGTGACTGTAAATTGCCACATCTTGATCAACTCCAACAAATGAAATTTGTCAAAATTATATCTTAGACTATGGAAAGTACCACTTTTTGGAACCTCGTTCTTTTGGTGCTTCTGCCTGGATCGTCAACGATATTAATTTTGTTATATTTGTCATCAACGGGTCAGTTTTTTTCTCTTTTTCCATTAAAAGAAAATTATTTTTTATTTAACTCTCATGATGTTCACAATTAGAATAACTCCTAGTTTGAGGAGGATTAAATTAAGTTTAGGATTATGAATAACTATTAATTATATGACATTTACAATTAAAAAATATCAACTATTTATCGTACTCATAAAATGAATATTGTCAGATCTCCAAATTTGAAGCACTTTTAGAACTTTGGTCCTAAATTCTTTCATTTTATTTTGGGCGATTCTCAAAAATCCACTTGAATTTTCAACTTTGTTAATTTTATTTTGTCACCAATCATTGTCTAACTACATGCTACAAGTTATACTAGCTTAAGTAGGAGACTATAGATAGAACTAATGAAATTTGGTTTTAATAATGACTCTCATTATCGTAATGTTTATTTCCGAAAACAAAAATTACATATTTTTTATAAGTATATGTTTGGTAAATCTTAATCATCCTTTCTTTCAAAAAAAATTTACAATCTTCAAAAATGATAATACCAAAAGTTTATCACTTCTGAACATGAACAGTGCCACTTGACAACCTTGGCCCAAGACTATGCTTGTTTTATGAAAGCGTTTCCCTGGAAAACAAGTTTTTCACTTCCATTGTTTGGCAAACAAAAAGTTGGTCAACGTGAAATGTCTTCTTGTTGACTGGACAAACAAGTCATAGTTTTGAAAAATGAACTTCCATGAGCACCCAACATGGATACACCATGTGCCTTGGGTGGATCAGCGATGGGCTTCACCCACATGTTTTCCGAGTGTTCCAATAGTTGTCGAGGTATGGCAACCGGCCTGCAGCACATTGACCCCTCAGTCTAGAGCTCACTTCGAGCATTGGAGCGCAGGGCAGCTAGGGTTGGGGACAAGCATTGATGATGTCTTTGGCGGCCACCTCGGCCATTTGGCTACAACATAATTGCACTATTTTTGGGGGAGAGAAATGCGACATAGAGAATATTATACGTCACATCTTCTTTTGTTAAGGAGTGGGGGTTGGATAGCATCAGCGCATATGGATGGTTGGATGGTTTTGCCTTTATTTTTATATTTGGTTTCCATATACAACAACAACAACAACAACAACAAAGCCTTATCCCACTAGGTGGGGTCGGCTACATGGATCATACGACGCCATTGCGCTCGTTGATCCATGTTCATGAGATTCGACGGGGTTTTACGTTGGCTGTCGAGGCCTAACACAACCCTCCTCCTTTATCCGGGCTTGGGACCGACTATAAACATAGGCGGAGTTTTGGTTTCCATATACACTTGTAACATTTCCATAGTTAAATCTCTAATGCAAAACATAATGAATATTTATGTTTAGTAACCATACTTTCCTTCATGAAAGTAAAAGCTTCCTCTTTCAAAATGGGAATTCATTTTCCTCTCTCAATCTTCTTTCATATTACCAAGACACTTTTCATTTTTATATCTTCCAAACAAAGAAAATGAATTACTTTCCTAGGAATCCTTCCCTTTGAATTCATTTTCCTTGGTAGTTTTTTTATTAAATAAAACAAATACATTGAAATTCGTTCTCATCATATTTTTTACTAGAATTAGATTTTTCTCATGTATCTTAGACGATATCAAATTTGTTCTTCATTAGTTATCATCAGTGAGTCTCTTTTTTTATGAAGAAGAAAATAACATCTACTAACTCTAAGCATGAAGTTATAAATATTCATATTTCTATTAGGATTAGAGCGAAACTCTACATTCATGCATAGCTGATAACAGAAAAGATTTATATAATTTTATGAATTGTGTGATGCTTACAGTTATAAGTTTTAACGTCTTAATCATCTCTAGAAAATGATAAAGGTCAAATTGTAACATTTGCAAAACATGAAATTACCACTTTCTGAACCTTGGTCCAAAATTATTTCTCAAAAATTTTTTGGTGAGATAAAGATATTGGCTTCGGAAATTAATATTTTTCTTTTTCTCACCAAACAATCTCTTTCGATGTCTAGAATAAAACAATGTCCCCTTATCTTTCACGATGTTAAAAGTATAAGTTTGAATGTAACTAAATGATGTTTAAAAATTACTTTTAATTGCATGGTATGTACATGTAGACTCTATACGTATTCAACTCTAAAAAAATGGTCAAAATAATATCTTCCCTAAACAAAACTTACCATTTCTGCAACCTTGTTCAAAATTCTTTCTCAACACCTTTTAGTAAGCCTTAGAATTCTGCCTAGATCATTAGGGAGCCTAAACAAACTTACAATTTTTGCAACCTTGTCCAAAATTCTTTCTCATCACCTTCTAGGTAAGCCTTAGAATTCTACCTAGATCATTAGGGATTATTAGTATTTTGTTCATTGCTACCAACTAGTTTTTTTCTTGCTAGAATAAAATCATTTGTTTAGTTTGAGCATGTGTAAATCAATTTAAGTTTACAAACAAACCTTTAATGTTTACAGTTATATCTCGTGACATCTTGATCATCTCAAAATATGAAAATTGTCAAAAGTAAGTTATCTCCATACATGAATGATACCATATTTAAAAATTCGGAAGATATTCTTTCTCATCATATATTTGGATAAACCTTATAATTTTATTTAGATCTTCGACAAATTTTAATTTTGTTCTTGATCATCAAATGTTCACTTCTTTTCTCAAGAGGAAAAACATCTAAATTTTTTAAATCACTACCTTTGTGAGATTCAAATCCTCCACGGAGAGAGAAATGTATGACTTCTTTGTAATATTTCCCTTTTTTAAATTTCATTATTGAGTAAACTATTCAAATAAGAAAGCACTATTCTGATTATTGACTTGTCTTGTGCTACGGAAGTGAATGCTGAAGAATGGAATTTGTCTCAGTATAACTTGCGACGGTCATCACATGCACAAAGGTAGGGTGAGACATAGAGTGCAACACTAAGCAAATTTTCGAATTTATAGTAACACCATAGCATAACTTCGCACGATTGTCTTGTTGTAACATTATGGATGTCGGTACATAATGATTGGGTGCTAAGCAATAGTACTAACTCCAGCAGATCATCTGGACAAAACAATAATTAGGGAGTTTTGTCACTCAACTAACCTAAGAAAGTAAAAGATAAAGATGGTGAAAAAACAATATAAGATAAGACATCATATTAAGGATGCACCATAGGTTCAATTTATGTTATCATATGCGTTAAAACGCAATGAATTAAGTCCAATGATAAAACTAGTATCCTAAGCTAGCTCCGAGGTTGCTCATGGAAAACTAAAACCGAATTCAAGTTCAATCTACTTAGGTAACTACATTGACTAAAGGAAATTCAACAATAACTCTTAACAAGGGAGACTATTTCATAGATATATATATATATATATAGGATGACAACCGCAACTCCGGTGGTCATCCTTTTTCTTCTCAAAAACTCTTAACAAGGGATTCCCCACTGGTTAATTCAAGATCCTCTCGTGATAGAAGAATATCAAATCAATTGAGAAAGTGATCTATCGTTTCTCGCTGCGTTGATCAAAGTAAGTTTTAAACCATCGTTACTAGCGAGGATCTTTCTACATATTTATTCAGGGTTATCTCAATTAGCTTTCAGAGTTGGGACAAACGTTGTCTCAAATGATAGCTTCACCTCGGTTGTGATAGGTATTCACCCACAACCATATGTATGCTCTACCGGAAAAAGAGGTTTCACAATTGAGACTACAGAGAAGTGACACATCTAAGAAAACAAGCGGAGACAATAACTTTTTGTTATGCTCACTAAATCACATGTGAATGCTTCAAAATCGATCAAGAAGATGGCTATGTTGCACTAGCCAAGGAAGATACATCAATTGTTTTTGCAAAGAAATCTAAAATAATTCACTTGGGGTTTCTTCTAAGTGTGTCACACCCCAACGTCACAAGTGATAGTCATTGTAAGTGAAAAATTCTTGTGGCAATCTTTCAGTCCACTACATTAAGTGCGCTTACTAGGCGTCACTTTTGTGAGAACTGAACTTTCCATGAGGTGATTAAGTGAACCCAAACATTCTCAAAAGTTAAATTCACAAGTATTAAGAACATAAGATGTAACACACCAAAATGCATGGATATTTCATAAAAGAAATTAAGAGGACTAATCCATAAATAATGCAAAATAGCATTTATCTACCTAGGTTTCACCAGCTCTATGGTAAGAGATTTTAAGCGCTAAAATCCATAAAGAAAGCGACATGATAAAAATAAAAAAACTAAGAACTAAACTCCAAGACCTGATGAGCCAAAGAAGATTCTCATATTCCAAGATTTGGAGATACCCCTCTATGGTGTTGTTGCTCCCTTTATATAAGTTTTTCCTTCTTACTAACCTTCCCCTTCAATTACCTCCATGTGGCCATGATTTTCTTCGTTCGTAAATATTATGCATGGATCAGATATATCATGGCCAATTCCTTAGAAGATTCTTCCATAATGGACTGTGAAAAGTGAGATTTCAAGTAAGTGCTTACAAAATCTTCTTCTATCCGAAGAAATGATTTTATACATTGAATTTAGATAGTTAGAACCATGAATTATTTTACGTTTGTGAGCAACCCAAAGTGGAAGGTCGTGCTCCTAGTCGTTCCTTCAAGGCAAAGGCTTCTGCAATTTATGAAAGGTTTGGTGCCCTTTTCTACATGCAATTTTGAATTCGTCCATCTACAAATATGTTTCCTTCTCAGGATCCAAAAATGGAAAGTTGGGGCCAGTCATTAATTACCCTTTTCCTATAATAAACTCTCAGTTAATTTGAATAAAAACTTTCCAAAATATAGGCATTTGCAATAAAAGAAACACAAATTAGGGCGATTAAAATAAGAAATATGCATGCGTATCAAGCTCACATATGATAGAGAATGAGGGGTTGTGATAGAGGACGTGACAAGTCATCAATTGCAAAAGAGGGTCATGTTTCCCACTAATGTGAATGGAACCTAGGGCTTCTTGGTTCATAAGTGAGGTTAGGTGCCTCTGCATGACAGTTCTTTCATAAAAAAATTAGATTTTGATTTTAAACGAAGAGAACAAATTAGCAAGATAAAAGTATATAAGTTTATAAAGAAAACATCAAAATTTCATCATTGGCATAATTTCTATAAACAAAACATCTACTTAAAGTTAAGTTAACTTCAAACGTAAACATATCAAATATTGTTTCTAGCTCAAGATCCATAATGTTGATTAAATGATAATAATAGGAGAGATTATTTGTATCATGATTAGAATACAAAATGTTATGTGCCATGTTTCTAGATTTCTTAGAATTTGTAAGCATTGTTGTTGAGAAAATGATCCTTTTTTAATATATGTAACAAGATTTAACAAAAAATTTAGATAATCAAATTTGGAAACTACATAACATAATTCCACTCATTTAACAATGATTAAATGATAATAATAGGAGAGATGATATGTAATTATCATTGTTTGAATACAAAATGGTAATGCCATGTCTCTAGATTTCTTATAACTTATAAGAATTATTGTTGAAAAAATGATCCTTTTTAAATATATTTAACAAGATTCAACAAAAAATATAGACAATCAAATTCGTAAACTACATAACATAATTCTCATTTATTTTTCTTTTACCAATAAAGCAATGAAAAAAATACTACTATAATATTAGGATGGATCGTTACAGACTATTTACTATTTGTTCCCATATATATATATATATATATATATATATATATATATATATGTTTACAAAATGGTGTAGGAATTTAGTGCTGGATATTAATGGCGAATTATAATTATAATTTGGAGAGGAGGATTCACATTCATTGGGTGAGAAGAAGATATGGGGTAGGTGTTCCTATTTCATCCTGGGAGGGTTGTTGGCGGTGGTGGTGACGATAATAACATTATATATGCATGCACCGATATTGAATGGGACCGATTTGGATTGGGATGCATAGAACCATTATGGCATATAATGAGAAATAACAAAATGGTAAGATTCATGCTTGGAGCGCGAAGCATGCATTTATAGAGAATTTGGTTATAAAAGGGGGAGGGACGGTAGCCCATGAAATCACCAAATATTTAGGTGTCATTCTTGTTGTGTCTTGTGATTATTCTAAAAGAGAATTAAGAGACGAGAGCTATCAAGGAGAGATTCTTATCATCCTAGAAGTAGTGCTACTTGGTTTCTATTGCTAGTTATTGAAGTGCAAAGGAGGAGGCTCCCTTGGTTGATTTTTTAAGATCGATCATGGCAGGAGGAGGTGACATGACACCTTTGCATGCGTTCTTGCTTTGTTGTACGAGTTATCTTTCACTTTTTATCGGAATCCTAATGATTTTTCTTACAATTGCATTTCAAGATCGCTTGTATGAGGAGTTATGGAGGGCGTGCGCAGGGTCACTAGTTAATGTGCCTAAGGCTGGCGAGCGTGTTTTCTACTTCTTTCAAGGCCATATAGAGCATGTACTCTTCTACTTGCCTCTCGTTTTTTTCTCTATCATATTACATTCATAACTTTTATGTTGATATATTAGATGGAAAAGCTCGATTATTTATTGTTATTTCTGTTGATCTTTGTATAATGGGACAAAAAATATATTTTGTGCAGTCGCAAACTTTGACAGGTCTGGTGTTGGATGATCAGGTTCCTATCTCCAATGTCCCTTCCAAGGTTCTGTGCCGTGTCATCGATAGCCAACTCAAAGTGTGACTTCTCCCATGACTTCTGTTATTAGTAATAGTAATAATTTTTTAATTATGAAACATGATTTTGTGTTTTTTTCTAAAAAAATACCCAATTTTTGTAGCGTTTAGCAGCAAGTAGATCAGGACCTAAAAGCTTTTCAGATGTTGCACAACACAAAAATCATTATTAGAAAAAGAACCTATTCATTTCTTCTCTTATTTTTCTTTTGAGATGATTTAACGTTTGATGTATGTTAGGCTGAGGCCGACACAAATGAAGTCTATGTCCAAGTAACCATACTTCCAGAATCAAATGTAAGATTTAATTTGTGCAACATCATCTCATCTTAAATCTCTCTCTCTCTCTCTCTCTCTCTCTCTCTCTCTCTGATATATATATATATATATATATATATATATATTATATATTATTTCCATCATCTTCACGTGGTTCAGCATATGCTTGAAATCATGTATATCAGCCATTTCTAAAGTCAGTCTTTTTCTTTCTTTTTATAGCAAAGTGATCCTTTAATCCCAGATCCATGCATCCCAGAACCATCGAGGCCCACAGTACGCTCCTTTTGCAAGATCTTGACGGCCTTGGATACGAACGGTCGTTGTTTGGTTCTACATAACCATGCAACCGAATCCTTGCCTCCCCTAGTATCTACTTATCTTATTTGTTGTTTCTGTATCTCTTTATCTTGTCACAATCTCGTTGTTTTTTAACGTTTATATTTCTTAGGATATGCTACAAGACATCCCAAGTCAAGATTTGGTTGTGAGAGATTTGCATGGCCATGAATGGAAATTCAAACATGTATATGGGGGTATGATGGAATTTCTCATTGATATGTTATTTCATTCATCATGATGGATATGATAATTGAGTTGATCAGCCAAAAACTGATCATTTGGAGTTGATCTTCACTGACCAGGTGAACCCAAGAGACATTTGCTCACTGCTGGGTGGAATAAATTTG
This sequence comes from Pontederia paniculata, assembly GCA_001647135.1. Classification (NCBI taxonomy): domain Eukaryota; kingdom Viridiplantae; phylum Streptophyta; class Magnoliopsida; order Commelinales; family Pontederiaceae; genus Pontederia; species Pontederia paniculata. The sequence continues at coordinate 89,717 of LTAE01000184.1, read as the reverse complement.
TTCGCTCTAAGAGATTGATCCCTGGGGATTCATTCATCTTCCTCAGGTAAAAACTGTTTCCAAGAATTATCCTATCTTTTATGTCACACTCCAGTTCGTACGTGGGAGCTAACTAACTTAAGGAGAGAACAGGGGTGAAGGTGAAGAGTTGTGCGTAGGGGTAAGGCGCAGTCAAATGCAACGCCCAGGTCATACATCACATGCTGTATCAAGTAAGAGCGTGCAACTTCAGACCCTTATAAATGCATCACAAGCTGTCACTACACCAAACTTCTTTACTGTGTACCATGTGCCAAGGTTAGGGTCCTCTCTTCATGACAAAGAGGAAAAAACAAACAAACACTTTAAAATCTCTACATTGCTCTTTTGCTGAATGTTTTCCTAACTTGAAGATATTGCACTTTTTATGTATGTTTTTTCAGGGTAAATGAATTCATTGTTAGTGTGAACAAATACTTGCAAGCTGTAAAAAATGAGTACACCACAGGCATGGAATTTAGGATGAACTTTGGTGATGGAAACAGGTAACTTGAGCAATCAATATATAAATTGTGTAGACTAACTGTTTTTTGTTTTTGGAATTTGATGCAACTTGGGAATAAAACCTTGATTTGGAGGGAGGTAACCGTTTCCATTTTCTATGATGCAGTTTCGTAGGAACCATTGCTGGCATTGGAGATAGTTCTAAATGGAAATCTCTAAAGGTTCATATGAATCTCTTTAGTTAGTCTTTCTTTTTATTTATTTCTCCCGCTTTTGATTGATGCTTGATGATTTAGGTTCAATGGGATGAAATCACGACCATCAACAGACCTCTGAGAGTTTGCCAATGGGATATTGAGTTTCTCAGACCCTCGAGGAGCCCTACACAGCCAGCTATGGATAAGAACAAGAGGCCTAAGCAACCAATGCATGTTGTCAATAATACAACTCGGGGTAAAAGAAAAATGAAACAGATGTACTTTTTTGCTATCTAAACACTTGTTCATTTTTTTTCTTTTCCTTTTTTTTAATGGTTCATTTATTTGTATTGTTGCGACTTTGTGTAATATTTTTTTTTTCAGATTTCTCCAAACTTGCCGAACCAAATAATGCTGCACTTCAGTACCCCAGATCAAGTACTTTGCAATCCACGCACAGAGAGAAGGAAATACTTGATTCTCAACCTGGCAATGAAGGCTCTTCGTCAGCATGAGAAACAAGGGAGAAGCTAAACAGCCTGGGAGCAGTGGTGTTGGTGATCACCTTACTTTCCGATTGTTTGGCATAGATATCTTTACCAAGTCTGGGTAGAGTTGCTGACCACGTCTCCATCTGTATCTGATAAGTTAAAACTTTGTTTCCTGCCGATGATGGAATGATCGAAGGATCTGCCTTCCATGGCATCAAATCTTAGGAAAGGCTTTGAACACAATCTATCAGGTCCCCTCTAGGGGATTCGCAGTCAACACAGCTGCTCAACTAGAACTTGGAAATTCTATCACCTGGCACTTGTTGAGAAGATAAAAGGTGATGATGCCAAAGGGCAGAAAGAATGGTAAATCTGATGATGGAAGAACCGAAGGCTGTTCTTGGATATTTGTGACAAATGCTAACGTCTTATTAGGCTTTTCCAATTTCTGAGTTCTGACTATATTTACTTACAAGATAGACACAAGACCAATGAGACTTCGCCAAGTTGATTATTTCTTACAGCTATTGCTTGATGCATTGTTATGATGTCCGGATAGCTCTATCCTGTAAAATTATGTGGATTTGTGAATAATCTCTTAAGTTTTGAATTTTAAGGACTACATAGGATCATTCTTTCCGGAGTTATTTGTACTTCGTAATATTCTTTTTTCAAGGATGTTTTGTAATATTCTTCTATGACACTGGAAGAAAAATGAGAACATTTTTGTTATTATCATTGTGTTGTATTATTTCTCTTATTTTGCAATTCTAGAAGAATTTGGTTATTTGGATATTATGATTAAGCTATATCTTCTCCAAGGAATCAACATATTTTTCAAGTAAAATGTATAGTTTTATTTTCTTTGTCATGACAAGTGGAACTTTCAGTTTCTTAACTTTTCCAATTATTCAAACTCTCAACCGTGTTAGTTCTTTATGTTCTATGGACGAAAACATTGTAGATGCCCGCGTTTCATAAATTCCCAGAGGTTGGTGGCAGTGGTGAAGATGATAAGATCAGTGTAGGTATGCACCGAAGCTTTTATGCATATGCTATTATCATTTCATGTTAAAATACAACATCAAATTAATTAAATAAGAGGCTAATTAAAGCATTTTTAAATGAGTTATAACATGTTCATTATATCTTTTGGTAATGCCAGCTTATTAATAATTTAATTACATGCATACATGAAATTAATTGAGTCTAATTAAAATTATCATTAAATGACAAAGAATAATCAAAATATATTAATCAATGTGAGAGCTGATTAATGCGTGAGCTGCTAATTAATCTGGAAATTTGAGAGGGATCTTTTATCTAAGGGTATATCTAAGGGTATGTTTGGATATAAGAGGGGAAGGGAAGGGAAGGGAGGGGAGGGGAAGATAGTGGGAGGAAAGAGAATGAGAGGTAAAATTTTTTACCCTTCATTCAACTCTAATTTGGAGGTAATAATTTTTAGTTAGTTAGGAGAGGAAAGGAAGTTAACTTTTAACTTTCTCCTCCAAAAAATTATTATTCAAACAAGGTTAATTATTATCCTCCCTAAATTAATATAATCAAGCCTTTTAGTAGATCAGGGAGGTAAGCCTCTAGCTTCACTTGAGAATTTCTTTCTAAAGTCTGACTCTCAAGCTAGAATAAAAGATATTTGACATATATTATTATTTTTTAAATATAATCATGACAACAAAAATATAATTAAAATCAAACTATCTATTGTTAGATTTAATTTATGATGATCTTTTTATTCATTTTAAACTTTTTTATTATGAGAATCATGATTATAATTTAGAATTTAATATTGTCATGATCTTTTGTTTAAACTTTTAATATAAAAAATTAATATATTAAATAAATTCATGTATTTAATTAAAATATATTTATTATTAGATTTATACATCTTTTTAAATAAATAACTCATATGACTGACATAAAAAAATGAGGATAAAAAAACCCTTACATGACTAAGAGAAGATAAAATATTGAATATTAAAAACAATGAGGACAATCCAAAGAGTTCCACATTGACAATACTAAGAGATGAGTACAAAGTAATGAATATTAAGTAGGAAGGAGGTCACGAGTTAAAAGTCAAAATATATACTGTTAAAAATTTTAATTAATTCAAATAAATTGATTTGACCAATTTTTTATCGATCTCTCATCTATTTTGATTGGTCTAATTTATTTAAATTAATGACCGATTTAGAAGCGAATCATAAATCATTTTATTATTATTTGTTGGACTGGTTCCGTTGCCCAATCCGGTCCGACCCTAACAATATTGCCATGAACTATGAAGTATGAACTGTGCAAGAGTTCCGAGTCACGGTTGGTAAGAGAACTGGAATGAACCACATTAGTGCATATAATAGGAACAAACACTGAACATGGATAGCATTCGATTCATTCATCTTGTAGCAGATCTTGCAAGCTGCTGCAGTGCACTGCAGAAGAGACCCTCTTTGAGATATGGGCAATATGTTGTGATTAATTCACATCCTGGTTAGACGAGCATTGACTGCATAAATAGTTACTCTTTGAATTCGATGTATTAATGTTGGGTGCATGCACATTGTAGCATTGATGAGTGTTTCTTTTTTTTTTTTTGTTCTTATGGCAATTTTAGGCTCCATTTGTTTTCATCAAAATATCTTTTAGAAAAATAATCTTCTCAATTTTACAAAACATTTGATAGCATAAAAAAGAATACTTAATCGAAAAATACTTTCCTACTTTGTGTTTGTAGAGGTGAGATAAGGAGGCGGGCGGTGGATCCCCTCACTCTTCATAATAATTCAATATATCAAATCAATTTAGTATTAGTAAATTATATATTTGAAAAAGTTAAAGAGTTAACAAGAAAGTAAATATGAAAAGAAGAGTTTGTGGTGTGCACAAGAAAGATGTGTCGCCTAAAAGTTGAAAGTAGGCTTAAAAAATAATATCAAATGAATTAAATGAGGGGCTAATTTCAAATAATGCATGATAAAATGCAACATCAGATGATAATAAAGGTTAATTATTTACCAAAAGATTAAGAAGTTAATTAAAGAATTTAAAAAATATTTACTCCCAAAAAACTATATAGTTGTATTTATATATATTTACTTATAAAAGTTTATTAATAAATATATATTAAAAAAATAAAGGTGCTAGCTAATTAAATAGATAATATCATATTATCTATTTCCTCAATTATAGAATATCTATTGTAGGATTTAACTCTTTTTTTGTTTATCGTAGATTTAATTATAATATGGTGTAAGTAGCATCTTCGTTAAATCCATTTAGAATGAGGATCGACTAGGATATTTCGAATTTATATTTAATATGATGTAAGTCTCAATTATTAGTACTTACTAATTATCTTATTGATTTTTTTTTTAATTTTAGTATTACATTATATATAAACTTTGATATGTAGTATGCTTAACATTTTGATTATTTGTTATTACAAGTTTCAGTTTAATATATGTTGGCATAAAGAATTAAACTTTCATGTCGATATCTAGTCTGGTTCCGATAATATTGTCGTAAAAGTTTAAATCTTTCTCAGCAACTGCGATTCTAAGATTTGATCCTAAGATTTTCTATCCAATTGGACTAACGAACCATTTTTCAAGTAACTGGACGAAACTAAGGTCTTGATTTGGCATGCATTTAAATTAGTGTCTACAGTAGCGTATAGTGTGTTGACCAAGTCAATACGCTAGTTAAGGTGTTTGGTAAGCACAATTAATAATAGCGACAAGCGATTGAAACTCAACGTTTTGAGACGCTTGACAGACCAACATCTAGGATAGCGACAAGTTTATGAAAATTTATTTTTAGATATACCCTCAAAATATTTTAATATTAATTAATATTTGTATGAGACACTTATTATTTTATATTACATGATCACTTTATTATTTATTATTATTTTATTAGCTTATATTTGGTCAGCTATTTATTTTATTATTATTTTTATTATTATTATTATTATTATTATTATTATTATTATTATTATTATTCATTTCCTTTTGGGTGGGGGGAGGTTTGGAATCATAGTTCAATTTGAACTATATTTATATCCTAACATTAAAAATGTAACTTGCAGTACTAATGGGCCTTCTTTTGGGCCCAGGAATAATTTTAGTCCAGCCCAAAGACCTTGCCTCTGGGCTCCATCTCGCCAAGCCCTCTATTCCTCTCGGTTCGGATCTCTCGCTTGCTTCTTGTCCTCCGCCATCACCACCATTCCACCACAACCGCCACGCCGGAGCATCGCCGTCTCCCTCGCCGGAGAATCCCTCCTCGATCGGCCGGCGAGCAAACCAGATTGCTGTTTCCATGGTAGGTCCCCGATCCCTTATTTTCTCCGATCCGAGACCGAAGCCGTCGGCTTTTGCTCGTTTTGTTTGATGTTTTCTTCATGGTTGCAGTCGGCGCTGTTCAACTTCAACTCGTTCCTCTCGGTGGTGCTGCTGATGATCTGCACCTGCACCTACGTTAAGATGCAGTTCCCGGCCATCCTCGAGCAGCGCACCGGGTTAGATTTTGCTCCTCCTTTGTGTGTATGCCCGGCATCGATGAATTCTTGCATTCTTTTTCTGTTCGATTGCGTGCTGTTTTCCTTTTCTTTGCAAAATAGATGGATAAACAGATATGACATGCAATAAGACTTCTGTTGCAATTTAATTATGGTTGTTGATGCTCTTTGTTTCAGAAAAGGGTTGTCCAATGTTAAACTAGCAGCCACGCCGAATAGAGGCCATGATGTACAATGTTAGCTTTTTTATAAAAGCAAATACATTAATGGGCGCCGAGAGACGATCTAATAAAAATATATATCTCTTATAAGGCATGTCAAGGCGAAATAGGGTGCCATATCCTTGATGTTAGTGATAAAGTATAGAAAGAATGCATGTCAGATTTTCTTTGGATTTGTTCTTCCAATTGTCTAAATATTAACTCAGTTTATCTTACTCTGTACAACACAACTGTTTCATTGAAGTGGAAATTAGATGGCCTTATGAGCTTCTAAAACATGAGCCAGTGAAGTGGAATCACACTAGAAGCTGCAGATGGTCTTCACCATCTGCAAGTTTAAATTACACTAGAAGCTGCAATGTACCTGTCAAGAAAATAGTGTAGGCTTAGTAAAACTTTCTTTCTAAACTGTATTGATTTAGAGAAGGTGCTGTCTATGATCCAACCTTTGTGTCATAGGGGAAGAAATAACCAGTGGTAGTTTTGGAACAAGCACAAGAGCATAAGGTGATTATCTAGAAATGTGCAGAAAGTGTTTTATAGTTGACAAATGAAAAAAATCCTGCATTCATGATTTTTTCAGGGAATGCATTGATGAAATGAGAAATCTACTGAAGAAATGTACTGTATCTTATCATGTGAGGGCTTTTGCATTTGTGATTGTTTTGCATATGACATGTCACTTAACATTCGCCTTCTATCTTGTTTCCTTATGAAGTATTAAGACACATGTTCAAATTGACTAACTAAGAGATATAAGCATTACTTGGAAATTCCTTCATGTAGACAAAATCTTGATAACTAAATGTGTTAGTCAACCATAAAGATATGTTATCTCCCAGAGCAATTGAAAATGTGGCTGAAGGTTTAAATCATGCTTGTCATTTTATTATTTTTGCAAGATTGGCGAATCATGTAAGTAATCAAGTTTTACTCCATCAACTTTCTAATCATATTGTAAAATTTGTATTATATTCTTCATCTTTTATGACCTCAAGATATGCATGACTGCTTTCTGTGTTCATCTTCTGCTAAAGCTTACAGTTTTATGACTGCTATGTCCTTTCAATGCACGGTTTCTGGTTTTATGTTCTTATATTGCACAAAAAGTCACTGAAAATTATCTGGTTTTCCAACTTTTGATAGGTTTCGTGGCTTCTTTTGGAAGGCAGCTAGAATAGGTATGTTACTAAATCATCAATAAATGTCGTTCTTTATTAATAAGGAAGCTGAATGATGATAATAGTTGTTGTGTTTCGTTTATTCTTTGGATATATGCTGCACTTTGGTTACATATTAAATGATATTACTACGTGCCTGTTTCCTTCCTCTTTCCCTCATGTTATCCTTTATTATTTCATTTTTCTTATTTTTGATGTATGATTGGGTGTTTTGCTGGATAAATAATAGATGTTGCAAATGATAAAAAAATGCTTATTTTATATGGTAAAATTTTAAATAGAATTCTAACTAAATTACAGTTCAAATGGTTACTACTACTGCCAGTAATGTAGTCTGATCAGATTTCTCGTGAATTTCATTTCTAATTGGGTGTCCAAGGTACTATTTGTTATTTAAACATTCGGCAGCTGTTTAGAAAGTGGTCTAGGCCCTGGCTTTCAACAACTTTCGCCAAAGGTGATCCTATGACTTTTCCATCATTGAAGTAACCTTTCGTAGGATTTGAAAGATCCATCATATATAACATAATGGAAAAAAAATTGCTTTACCTTGTGGATTTTATGGAAACAAATCACATTTAAGAACATTTCATAAAGAAGACTTCCTGAAAAAACATTTGATGAAGAGGGAGATCGAGCGTATTGCTCAACCTGGTATTCTCATCTACCTCTCTCTCTCTCTCATCATCATCGTCAATCCCATCATTTATCTTTAACCATCTTCTATAAGCTAGCCCCTCTTTCTGTTCTTTTGTTATCTTATTTTTCATTTTGGAATGAACTCACCCTTCCAATTCAGCAAGAGACAGATCTCAGATCTTTTGATGACAAAGGAGATCAACCCCTTGCCAATGTGGCAAGGAGTGATGTGTGGCTGGACCCTGGAGTACGTTCTAAGTCATCCTTTTCTTTGTTTTTTTGTTTATTTCCTTTCCTTGGCATGTGTCATTCGCCAGCTGGTGTCACAGAGGTCGGCATTTTTTTTTTTCAGAAAACATACTAGAGATCTTTTTTTATTCATTTATCATATCTCCTTTGTAGCATCTGCACTTCACAGAACAGTTAAACTTCCTAAGGCAAGATGCTGGAGGACTACATAAGCTGTTTAAGAACAAACTACTGGTAGAAATACTAGAAACTAATAGTAATCTTTATGAATCCTATGCTGGAAAACCAGGTAATTGGTTTTTCTACTTTTTGGAAAGGACTTCTCTAATCTCATTATTTGTAATATTTATTGTAACTTAAACAAATTTGAAATCTTGTTTGGCTTTGATGGCATGATATGCTTGTCATTTTTGTCTTGTGCTTATTCCTTGGTTCATAGATACTGCATGTGTTTCCTCAAAAAGTAAAATATATATTTCATATACAGCAGAAACTAATGCCACATATTTCCTTTTATCCTACAAAGACTATCACTTTTCGATATTTGGAACTTAGGTGTCACTATGAAGTTTCTAACTATGACTTGAATACACCATTCTGTTTGTAATATGAATTCTTGTCTCTGATCCAGGTGAACGCCTAAGCCCTTGGGTAGCCTTGGGATGCTTTTTCATGGGTATATCCATTATCATTCTCTAGAGATGGATTTGGTTTTTAGTACGTTCTTCACTACAGAGTGCCGGAAGTCCTTTTTCCTCATTGTAGAATATAACTTGTGGGGTTTCTTACGATCTGCTGTGGTTGGACCTTGCCATTTGCTAAATGTTGTATGATATCTAATTTTCACGCCGTATGGTGTATGCACAGTGATCTATTCTTTGTTTTTGACATTATAGATATAATTCAATTTAGTTGACCATACTCTTAATATTTGAAAGATGGTCCTTGATGATGCTAAGAACTAAGAAGGAAGCCCAACTACCATGTAACAGGAACCAATGCTATGCTCTCCTTCCTTTGTCCTGGATAAATAACATATTAAACATGTAGTTCCAAAGGTAAATCCTCTATTTATCTGGGATGCATAGTGTTTTCTGTTGTTAATTGATGGCAAACCTTAATCAAGGTCGGCTTATTCTTAGGTGATGATGTGTTTTGGTAGAGAAGTTAACTCATGATGTCATCATCAAAGTAATTTATATTTCTTGATGATGTCATAAGAACATTTTATATATATATATATGCACACACATAGGGATGCATAGTGTTTTTTGTTAATTGATGGCAAAGCTTAATCAAGGTCGGCTTTTTCTTAGGTGATGATGTGTTGTGGTAGAGAAGTTAACTCATGATTTTTCATCATCAAAGTAATTTATATTTCTTGATGATGTCATCAAAACATATATATATAGGCAAGGAGTGTTTATCATACTTTTATTATAATGCTTATAATGCATCATAAAGTAACAACATTTTAGGCATGATTGGTGAAAGAACAAACACCAGAATGAGCTTTTATTCTTATCTTCTCATTCAAACATCCTTAAAAATGCACAAGAACAAATTATTCTACTCCAAAGTAAAACCACCTTGAAATATGAGAAATCACTAAAATGTGTTTTGAAAATGAGAACAAAATATTTTTGCCAATGACAAGAACATTTTTATTGTGCCAACAATTTGACTTTTTTTAATCGGTTCTTTTATATTTTTATACTAATAAATATATGATCAAGTATATTAATTAAATGTTGGCACATATTTTATTTTGACGTAATAGAATAATATACATAATGATAAGAAAATTAATATTATAAATATTCACATATTTACAACTAAAAATTGATTAAATTATTATATTAACATAATATTAGGTAATACTTTTTTTAAAGATTGTAATAATATATTATTAAGAATAGGATAGTGGGAAACGCTAACTAGTGATTGCAAGTATTAGTTAATTAGTATACTAATCATAATTATCTAATATTTGATATTTTATTAAAATAAAACAAAGTTGACTAAGAATACTTATAATATTGTCAACTAATTATACGTTATTTGAAATATGATTATTTGAATTATTAAAATTATTTTAATATTAATTTTGTTATCATTATTTTTACATTTTACTTAACTCAAGCTTTAACATTGCACTGCGAAAACTATTTATTTTGGCTTAAGAAAATTAATAATTTTATTAATTATATAATTATCATTTAATAAACTATATCACGAAAGTCATAAGCTTATTATCTTATTATTCTCTTATTCTATTTTCAACCAAACACTTCTTAATTTTAATCATTAAAACATCAATTAATCAATCAGACATTTCACAAGAGCATCATAAGAATAATTCACTCTTATTCTTTTCATCAGAATAAAAAAGGAATACTCTTACTAATTCCAACTACTCTTATTCTTGACATTGTCTTTTTGTACAAAATAATTTATTCATTATTCACTTGTACAAAAAATATCGGCACTTTATATAATAGTGTGCTACACATTCATTTTTTTTCTTATATATATGGTAGAGATAATTGTCTCTTTAAACATAGTCATTGTGTATATTCAAGATTTCCTAATTATAAACTTTTTTTGTTCTTTTTTCTTATTTTTTATCTTTATATTGGACGTATAGCAGTATAGCCTAAACTTTTATTTGTTAGATAAAAAAATATTTTTTATATTTTTATTGGATCTAGTTTAAACTTTATTTACTGAATAAAAAAGTTTTATCTTTCAATAGTTTCTCGTATCTATCCTTATGATATTCTTTTAAGGTGATAATTAAATTTGATGTGATAAATCTATATGGATAAATGATGAATATTTTTTGTAAATGGAAATAAATATGTAATTGAGTTCATTTTTTCCTTAAAATAGCTCATTACTAATTAAATATTTATAGATTTATATCAACGATCTCTATTTTATTTATTGAACAACTAATTTTTGTATTAATATTAGTTAACATCAATGATTTTTTTATTACAAAGATACACAATTTTACTTTTTCTTTCACATATATATATATATATATTATATAGTTAAAATATGTGTGCAACATTGTATATGCAGTCCACTTTTATTCACATTACATATAAAATGTATTAGTGTGAGCTTGTGCTCATAAACCCATACTAATAAATTTGCACGAAAATATGATAAGTGAATTGCTGTAATTTACAAGGTTGCATATTCCTTGTCATCTCTCTCCTCTCAAGCCATCTTTCACTACTATGCCTGTGATTATACACGTTGCTATCTTGTAAAAATCGTGAAGATTCAAGTGCTTCTTTCAGCTTGATTTGAAGGGTTGCAGTAGTATTCTCATCATATTTTCCAATCTCCTCAATTTGGCATCTTGATGTTGGAAAAACTAAGTGCCCATTGCCTCTGGGGGATAGGAAACAGCCCTTGTTATGGATATCCAATCAGAATTGCATATACTGTGAATCACACTTTCTAGCACTGACTTTTATCCTTATTGTACATTAAAGTAACTGGTTTGTTTGTTTATCTTCAATAGATCCATGATCCTCAAAGGTTTTGACATTGGTGAAGTTGATATGCTTTAGGTTTGTCTACACCATAGCTGATGTTGTCAAAAGGGCACTTTAAGGCATTTCAATTATTTCAATGTGAGACTCATCTGTTCATGTTTTTTTTTCCTTTACGTGGAATAATTTGCACATGATTTAGTTTCAGAGATTTTTGTACAGACTTGAGAGTTTAATTTTAGTGAAATTTCATGAAACATGCATCATCAATGAAGATGTAAAATTGCAAGATATAACTACATCAACATAACATAATTCTGTTTTCTATAAGATTCAAGGATTAGCTAACTAGTTAAAATGTCACTCGGAAGGAAGCTGGGATGGAAGTTTTGGAGCAGCTTCAAGAATTAGCATCAAACAGCAGTATGTAATGAAAAATCACAGTTGTATTTTAATAACCCTTCATAAAATCGAGCATCTATTAGCTTTCAGTTTACCATGCCAGAAGCGTAGTTCTTATTATCAAATCCGGTAGAATAATGACATATTATGGGACATACAATGCATTACAGGCATATGATCATTACGCTTCAATCTTGTTATAAAAAAATTCTATTCCACCTCTTACAGAGAAAAGAACTTAAAGAAAAATACTTAATAATACGGTGATGCATTTACACAAAACTTCTACTCCTAGAAACTGAGTCTAGGTTCCAGCATTATTTATATCTATTATGTCGATATTTGATTTCGTAATGATCAGATCTTCAGCGCATTAGACTTTCGTGAGCAAAATAAACAGTGGCCTTTCATGATCAGATCTTGAAAAATTCATTCCTTTCGTGTTAACTTTTCTGCATAACATGTGAAAAGCTAATGGTACAAAGTAGATAGGGCACTATAGTTAATGTAAACCATTGGGTGAATTTTCTTATGTTCTGAGAGTACATTATAACCATGACTAGCAATTCAAATTGTCCTCCAACATTTGACAGTAAACATGGCTCGAAATTTCTGTAATGTACCACAACTATTCCATATAAAGGCTTTTCTATATAAGCTTTCATATATAGAAGATTAAATCTAACCATCTAATGCAGAAGCATTGAGAGCTTCAACTAGGCTTCATTGTGTTCCTACTGGTGATTTGTGAATAATCAACTGTCATGAATCGGATCAACAGACATGCCGAAGCCAAGGCATGTGGCATTCATGAGCATCCTCAGAAGCTGATCTCTTTGATTCTGGTGCTGCAAAACTTGCTCATTGGTCGTATTGAGTTGTTTCTCAAGCTCTACCACACAGTTTAGAAGATATGATATTGTGTTTGTGCATCCATGCACAGGATCTCGAAGCCTTGCATAGGCTTCATAAACCATACTTTTCGCAGCATCTTCACGCTGCGCTTCATCCACAATCTGGTACACACAACTTACATGGTGTTACTAGTTTGAGCATTGGAAATTCAGGTTCAGATTGACTCGTGCATAAAATCTTAGACTCTTCAGCATTGATTAAAATATCAGAGCTCTATTAAATCTAAGCAAACAGGTATATGAAGAGCAGCAAATTTAAACTTACTTGCAGCATTTTGATCACATTGCTGGCTCCAAACACCTTATGAACACTCACAAACTTGTCAGGCTCATCAGCTGGGAAATATGGAGCCAGCGTGCAGTTACTGCTGCACTTGCGGTGGAGCGCCCGGCAACCTGCGCAGGGCAGCTGCTGCAAAGCTATGAAGCCTGCCTCCATTATTCAGTACAGAACACCTCTCTGCTTGTTATTAAGGAGGCAAGGCCTGCTAAGTATTTATATCTATCTGCAAGGTGTGCAGTGTGCTCAATTACTATGAGAAGAAACATCCAACTGAGTAAGTTTTGAGCATGACTGGTGTATGACATTCATTAATTGGCTGCTCCAAGACATAATTAGGTGGAGAATTATGTCAAGGCTACTACCTGCAGGTGGTCCATCCATCCATTCATGGCTGTGTTATAACCTTGGGCTTCAAAGCATAGCTATAACTCTTGGTTCTTTTTACAGTACTTTGGCAAAGTTATATGTTAATTAGATGGTTAACAGGTTTAAACATGACTGAATTTTTTGTTGGATGCTGGTTGGAGTCTTATGGTTTCAGAGATTGGTAGATCTCCTCAGGGTAGATCAGTAGGTTAGATATTTGGCTGAGTTTACCATGATGTTAGGTTCTCTCAGTCTTCCTACACTCAAATTTTGGATCTTACATAACATCTACTTTTAATATTATTTTTCATCACTCCATAACTTTTTATAAATAATAATTATCATAAAATTTATTATTTCAGTAAGCGTATGAAGGACACTGTATCAAGCACACAACCCCATTATTCATGAAGCCAAAATTTTATAGAAGCACATGCATATGTACATTATGCTCACATTTACATCTCATTCAATATGGTTGGATTTGGTATCTTTTAGCTAGTGCGCATAAGCATATGCTGTTTTGAAAAAAAAAGGGTACAAATATGCTATTTTATATTGAAAAAATATTTAATATCCATCCAAAACTAAAACCTTATGAAATATTTAAAAAGGAGTTCTTACTAAATATTGCACATAATTATCTTTAAACTTATTAGATTGTATTTAAAGGGTATCCAAAAAATATTGTATCGAGTATGTTGGTTTGGAAAAAAAAGTCAAAGTACCTATAATCTGATATTTATTATTTGCAACATATTCTTCTGTTCTTCATGTTTATATATGATTTAATAGTAAAAAATAGAAGCAATAGTATAAAACATTGTATACATGCTGTACTCATTCATAACTCTTAATTCAAATAGGTACATAAGTTGATTACACAATGTATTATTAGAAAATACTTTTTTCTATAACTCATATTTTTTTTATTTATGTGAGGCTTTCAATCTAATTTTTATAATACCTAAAACTCTTGCTTCATCTTAATCACTTTATTTATAGCTCGAGTTTTAATATCCCCATTATTTTAAGGATGGCAAGTTAAGGTAGCTAAAGTGGTAAGCATCTTATCCTCGTTTAAGAAGATATTAAATTTGAGTCATTCTCAATATAAAATTTTTTTATGAAGAATCTTATCCTTCGTAATTAAATATTTTATCAAAAATAAACATCAGATTAAACGAATTCAATAATATTAAAACTTTAATTTATAATTAATATATATAATATATGAATTAATGAATCGATATCGTTTTCTCAATACTAATATGATAATAAAAAAAATTAGGTTAAATTTTCTCGATTTAGTGCTTCCGCTTCTCACAGGCCGTTGATTTTTGTGCATATCTGACGCCAATGACAACCGTAACTCCAACGCGATCCCTTACATTTTAATTCCACGACCAAATCACAAGAATAAAAGAAGCATTTTTAGACATATAACACCCGCAAGCACCAACCCGAAGTTATTCGACGCCCCCAACTCGATCGAGCGCTAGGGTTTGCTCGCTTTTGCAGTTTCCTCCGTCGCATCGCCCACCACTGCGGCTGCCGGCGAGGAAGGAGCTCGAGCCATGCCGAAGAACAAGGGGAAGGGAGGAAAGAACCGGAAGCGTGGAAAGAACGAGGCGGACGACGAGAAGCGGGAGCTGGTCTTCAAGGAGGACGGCCAGGAGTACGCCCAGGTGCTCCGGATGCTCGGGAACGGCCGTTGCGAGGCCATGTGCATCGACGGCTCCAAGCGCCTCTGCCACATCCGCGGCAAGATGCACAAGAAGGTCTGGATCGCCGCCGGCGATATCGTCCTCGTCGGGCTTCGAGACTACCAGGACGACAAGGCCGACGTCATCCTTAAGTATATGCCCGACGAGGCCCGCCTCCTCAAAGCCTACGGAGAGTTGCCGGAGAGCACCAGGCTCAACGAGGGTATCGCCGGTGGCCTCGATGAGGAAGACGAAGGAGGAGCCGACGATTACATTGAGTTCGAGGACGAGGACATCGACAAGATCTAAGCTTTTGTCTCCGACAGGAAGGCAAAGATGGAATATATTTAAACTGTGTGAAAAAAAAAAGTAACATTGGCTTGGTTCTCAACCAATCTCTATTATTATTTCCATCTATCTTATCATGTATGCTTGATGTATTAGTTTCTGTCAATTGGCTTTGTTTATGCATTCTCAACACTTCTAGGTTTCAAATGCTTTGGTTGCGGTTGTATAAGTTTTAACCAATCCAGGGGAGAAAGGTATTAAGAATCCTATGACATGCTTGCGTTATTCATTATGTTGCTTCTGTATTAAAATCAAAACAAAAAGGTGACAGTTTGATATGAGCAAGTTGTCTTATTCCTCAGAAAAATGTCAATTTTGTGTGTTTGTCCCTGTCTATAACCGGCTACGTCAATCGAACTACTCGATTCCTTTGGACCGACCGACTACTGACTAAGCAAGGGCTTCGCTCGTTCTTGTGTGTGTGTGTGTGTGTGTGTGTGGTTGGGGGGGGGTATGAATTATGGAAGTATGTATGAATGGTCAAATTTCTGTGATGAGATATCCTTTGAATTGTTCCTTTCTTTCTCAATTTAGGACGTTAGAAAGGTTTTTGTTGTTGTTGTGACTTTGTGGTATTTCATAAGTTCATGTGTTGTATATTAGCAACATAATAGCCTATATTTGTTGTATTGTTCTTTGATAACAGCTAAATGGTTGCTTGTTCTTAACTTTATTGCTTAAAGTATCATAGGGTGTGTGAGTTTTCTTTGATGTGTGGAATAGCATTGAGTATATTTCTTATAGTTTATGTTCTGTACGCTTTGTTCATTGCTTAATAATAGATTTTACTTTTAACTCTATTGTGTTGTGAGATCAAGAAACCGACGTCTTTTACAGATCGCCCTTATATAGAAGTCTGTAATTGCAGATAGCAAGAATGATATTTTAGTGCACTAGCCACTCTTATCATTCTGAACAAAAAAAACTTTGACAGAAATGCATTTCCTTATGTTTGTCAAATGGTAAATGATGGAAATTAATGTGAGTGGCTTTATTCACTGAGGCCATTGGTAATAGATAATTGATCTGTGTGAGAAACATTGATGTACTAGCAAATTATTATCTCTTTCCATACACATTTGTCAGCATTTTTGGTTAGTGGAGCGATCTACGACTTCAATCAGATGTACCTTTGACAAGTTTCCATATGTTGAATTGCCAAGTGAACTCTATAATGTATTTTTCATACCTAATGCTGTTGAAATGATCGAGTTTCTTGTAACATACATCCATATTTTCATAGAGATGCCCTTATTAGCAAGTATCCCCAAAATCATTAACTGGTCACTTGATGGACTATTTCTCTGGCTTGCATATAATGTGTCCTCAAACTAATCTTTTGTTTAGGTTTGAGCTTCCCAGAAGTATCGCATTTTTCTTCACCATGTTTTAGTCATTTAATTTCGAAACTTTGATCCTTTTTCATCTCTGCATTGCTTACTTTGATTGTTCAAGTGATACTTGTAGGCTATAGCAAGGTTTTCAAAATCGCGATTCTAACTCGTAGAATCGTACGAGTTTAAGACTCTAGAGTGTAAAATCGAGTGAACTCGACTCAAAATCGGATTAGGTAGTAAACTCGGGTAGACTCGGAGTAAACTCGGTAGAATCGGATAGAATCGGGTAGACTCGACCGATTTCACATGTAGACTCGGCAATTTTATTATTTATGAATTTAACTAGTGTTTGAGGACATAACTGAAAAGAAGTCGTGGAATTATACATTAGGAGATTTATTTTATATATATGAGTACATGTAGACTCGGCAATTTTATTATTTATGAATTTAACTAGTGTTTGAGGACATAACTGAAAAGAAGTCGTGGAATTATACATTAGGAGATTTATTTTATATATATGAGGTGTAAAAATATAAAGTATAAATTATTTATACCTTCATACAAATATTTATAATTAAAAGACTTTAGGATATAATATTTTTTTATTTATAAGCTTGTACATAGAAACTACGAGTTTACGTCTCGAGTTTACGACTCGAGTTTACCGGACGTAAAACGAGTCTACGTAAACTCTCGAGTTTGAAAACCTTGGGCTATAGTAAAGATTATAGATCTAAAAACTTCATGGGATAAATTATATGTAAAATCAGTTTTGTTCTTAGGATGGATAAGGATACCTTCCAACATGGCGACGACGGAGGGGCCAGAAATTCGCAGGAACAGTATTCAATATTTACTTCATCTAATTAGTTTTTGTCATTAGGATGCATATAAAGTAGTTTCCTCAGATCCTTTACCTGTATTTCTTCAACTGTATGTTTTGTTTACATCTATTACATTGTTTGGGAAACATTGCAGAGAAGGTGCTTTCTTGTGCTTGAGGTGCAGGTTGGTATTCAATGGTTTGTAAATACGATGGCTTGTTTGCAGAACCTCCCTTAGTTGTTCCTTTTGTATGGTATTAGCTGTGGAAATGTATCCTGTTTCGATTAATGTAGTAATTTTCCAAAGAGCTTTACTAATTGGTTTAATAACCTCTGTTTTTCCTCTCTATAGACTGTAGAAGAAAGTGTTTGTTTATAGCTTCCATGTTCCATTTGATCTTTTCTATAGCTTGTTTGTTCCAAGTGGATGCTTCTTTAATGCATTTCTCACCCATCAAGTGAGTTGGTGTACATAGCAGTTAATGATATTGATCAAAAGAACTCCCAAGGAAACTGCAGTTTTTTATAGCTTCAATCCCTCTATATCAAGCAAATTGGTACATCATTTTCTTGTTAACCCATAAATTAATATGTAATAGTCTGGAACTTTACATAATTTATGTTTGTAGATAGAAGAATGTAGATCTGTTAAATGTGTGGGGATTTTCCAGATTAAGCTCTGCCATTGTGAGGATTGCCATTTCCAGCCTTGGCGGCGGTGGTGGTGGCGTCTGCCTTCTTCACCACCACCTCTGTCAAGTTCACCTCAACCTTCTTTCTTGCTTCAATCTGCCTCTGCGTAGACTTGTAGTAGGCGGCATAAAGTATCAACTGTACCACTGCAAATATCAATCCAAGGCCATTTGGGATCTGTTCATAAATAACACAATGTCAATGAACTATTTTTTTTTCCTCTGAAGAGTGAAAAAATGTCAGTGTGTGTGTACTCACAGTGATGTAGAGGTCAAAACGAATGAGAGCGTAGGCAGTCCAGCACATGGCATTGAACAAAGAGGCTAGGGATATGGACAGAGGCATGTACTCGACGCTCTTCGTCCTTATCACCATTTTCTGCATCATCCCAATTTTCCCAAACCAATTATTTTGCATGATTAGGTTTCAGAAGATTATAACTTTGGTGTGTTTCAGAAGATTATACCATGACAGACAATGGAGCAGCGTACATCATGATGCAAAAGGAGACGCAGAGGATCCCGACGATCATGGAGCGGCGCTCGTGCGTGTGCGCGAGCAGCATGACAAGCACGGCCACGACCACGACGAAGGCGACCTCTGCGAGGAACATGCAGAGGACTTTGAGCCTCTTGCTCCCCTGGGAGTAGATGAGGAAGAGGATGATGTAGGAGAGCTCGATGAGCGTCCCAGCGCCGTTGATGGTTACCACCAGCGTGCTGTGCGGGTGAACCATCGGCAGACCGTACACCACCCAGATCATGCAGTTGAGCAGCGTCGCCAGGTATGGCATCGCCGAGAACTGCTCCACCGACCCTTTCTTGCATATCTTGACGAAGGTTGGCCTGCATGCATGCATGCATTATATATATAGCAATTAACAAGCAATTAACAGTCCAAATGCTAAGATCATGCATACACACATATAAGGAAAAAAACAGAGCATGCTTACAGTGGTGATAAGAACAGTCCCAATGCAATTGCATTTCCTGCAGAAGAACAAAGATAAGGGAAGGTTAGCTTTCTTTAGCATTGATGAATAATCTAACCTCATTGCTAACAAGTGCATTTTGGGTGTGAAACAGATACTAATTCCAAAAGCAATGAAAAACTGCTGAAAATTGAACTTCCTTGCACAGCTAGAGATTAAAGTAGAACAAGTTGTGCAGAAAAAACACATTGATCGACTGCATCTACTGACCTAAGATCCCTACCACAGTCCTGATGGAATCAGGTGAAACCATGGCTAACTGCAAGTAACCTTGCTGCTAATCAACTGTAATAGGTAGTCTTTTTTGCCTTCAACAGTGTACACTGTGAAGAAGCTGATGCCCCACAACAAGAGAGAGCAGTGCACCTTTTATAGAACTGGATGGTGCAAGGGTTTTGAGCTCTATCCAGAGCTCTTAAATTTGGTTGGCCTTGCAGCTCTGACATGTACGTAAGTAACATGTAGAATTGAACACTGGAAAACAAAAAGGTGGCGTTCGGTGGCTATGAGATATGGGAGGCAATGTATTAATTGGCACTTTGTTCAAGGGAATCAAAACCTAGTGCTGTGATATAACAACCGCATAGTCTATGATAACACCCCCCTCCATAACTTGACTCGTTGAAATTTACAAACAGTCTGAATTTTTTCTCACGACCAATTAAAGTCTGTTGAAGGGAGTCGAGTTCAACCTGCCCCAAACCGACCCGATCAAAATCGGGTCGGTTTGAGTCAAAATGATATACAAATTCGATTCAATCTGACCCGTACAAAGTCGGATTTGATCGGGTCGAATCGTCGAGTCACCCGATCAATTTTTTATTTTCTTTTTTATTTTCTATTCATTTTTATTTTTTTTAATATTGAATCGTTATATTAAATATTTATTTTAAAATATAAAAAAATTTAAAATATTTTGTTATGATATATTTTAAATTTTAAATTAAGTTTAATTTTTAAATTAAATAAAAATTAATTAAATTTTAAAAAAAAATAGAAAAAGTTGGGTCATCGGATCGGGTCGAATTCATTCGGGTTGAAATTTTTTAATTCATATCCGATCCGATCAAAATCGAATTGATTCAATTCGACCTAAAAATTGAACCGATTCAATTTAGTTTGGATCGATTCGAATGAACACTCCTAGTTGAACCGATCAGAAAGGCTTAGACTTTTAGCACTTAGCCCTGCACTTTCTTATCCATTTGCCATCTCTGCCTACGTTGAGCACTGACAAATGTAAGTTTAACATGATATGGGGTTAATTACATGCATGGCGATTTACGTTGATGATGCCTTGGTTTGTCACATTGGAAGTCAAAACGTCTGGCAGAAACAGATGACTAATAGGTCAATTCAAAGGCTATGCTAGCAAAAAAGATTGACTGTCATGGCTGACGGATTTGCGGCGGTTAAAAAATGATTGATTTATTCGTTATCCATATTTACTGTTAACCTATTGGCTTTATTTTCTTGGGCTGAGTATTTAATTATAAAAAAATTTGATATGAGAGTGAAGCAAAGAACGGTGAAGTAGGGTAGGATGAATTATTGATAAGTTCATATCTAAAAAAATTTAAATTATTGAATTTAAAAGATTAATTGATGTAAAAAATAATTTTATATCTATATTTAATTTAAGATTATAAAATAAAATTAAGGATAAAATAGATATAAAAAATTATAATTTATCAAATATCACTAAATTTGGTGGATTAAATTTTAAATTATTTGATTGACTTCAAACCATCATCTCACTTATTTAATTTTTTTAAATATTATATTCAAATATGGTGTTAGCTATATAAGTCTACCACACTGTAACTTAACCTAATTTACTCGATCCATCAAAACTTTTAATTCAAACATACTCTTAGAGTTTATAAAGTTAGTTCCTAATAATTTTATTTGAACTTTAGAGTTTAGGTAGATTATGCTTTTGTATGATACGTTTGAAGAGTTCAATTAAGTATAAATTATATGTTGTCAACATCAAATTATTTTTTATTAAGTGTTGTGATTTCATATCAAAGCAATAATTCTAAAAGCTTAAGTCGTTAGAAAGAGCAACATCTTTATATCTATATTCTTAATATTTTTTTATATGTGGGTCGCTGACAATTTTGGTCTATCCAAAATTCAACATGTGGACAAGTAAAGGAGGAAATTAATTTTTGATACATACGTCGAGTTGACCTCATATTCTAATATCATATTAAATTAAATATATTATTATTAAAAAGTTGTCATTAGAAAGAACAATATTTTTATATTTATATTCTTAATATTAAGCATTCAAAAAATATATAATTATAACTATTTTAACTTAATGACTTCTTTTTGGTAAAATTCATTCTTAGACATTAGGTTGATTAGTTATTTTTTCAAAATAAGTTTATTCATATAAAATTAAAAATTGTGTAGACTTCAAAATTCTCATAGCATTCTACAAATTTTATCATTAAGATTTAAGAATTTATATTGTATAAAATTTACTATTGATTTAATTTATTTTAATGATCTAATTGATTCGAGACTTTGATAAACTTAATATCAAAAATAAATCCATATTTCAATGTATCTAATGGATGGATATCATGTACAAGTAAATAAACATAAAATCGTTTATTTATATGATTATAGTTTAGATCATAATTTTGTTATATTTACGGGCAAGTTTATTCTGTTATTACATTAAAAAAATGTTCCATCGATTTATATAGTTGCAAGTAAAAATCGATTAATATAGTGATGTACTATTAAAATTTAGGATTTTATTATAATTTTATAGTTACGTTGATGTATTTGAACTTTTCGTGAATATTTAATAAGATGGATCTATATAATATATTTCTTAAAAAAATATTAATGTCTTAAGTTTGATTCAAAAATATCATATCATTTTTTTTCCTTTATCTATTATGTTTTTTAAATTACTTGAAATTCCTAAGCAAATGTTTTAGATGCAAACAATTATTTGGACCATTTTAATCTTTTTCAAATATGCGAATAAAAAAATTGTTAGTAGGGGTGTATTCCGAAGAAACGAGGAAGTTAGAAGCGCCAAGTTCGAGCTCTGGAGTCATCAAATTTAATTAGAGAAATAATTATTTTTTACATCATTTTCGACTTTGAATTAGTTAAATGCTAGTAACTCTATATATCGAGAGCCTCGAGGGTAATAAAAAAAATGTGCAAAAAATTTTTTTTTTCTTAAACAAGAAAGTAATTAGCCGCTCAAAAAGAGTTTGATGTCATGATTTCTGCCTTTTTGGGCGAGACCGAAACCTATGTCCTGTTCCTGGTCCCTTGAGTTATGTGCCCAGCAGTCGGACCCAGTCAGTGAACTGTCATCGCTCTCGTTGGTGCAATTTTTTATTCAATCAATTTACTATTGAATTATAAATTGAGAGATAAAAATGGTATTATTTCGAATTTGAATTTTGCAAAAAAAGATTATCTTAAATAATTTTATTTTTCAGAATCCAAAAAAGATTATATTATCGAAGTGTAATTAATTGGTGATATGAGATATTTAATTAAGAAAGTTTAAAGAATTCTAAATTAGTTTAGAATTAAATAAAATAGAGATAAGAAATATTAAAATCCGAAGAGGTTATTAAGAGAAATTAATCTTTAACTCGATCCCCAAAAAAAAACTAACATTTAAAAATTGTGTCTTAATAGAGTATAATGAACTTCTAGATAGAACAATTAACATGGAAATATACAAATCTTTATCTTTCAGTACAAACAACTCGTTTTGTTCCAATTGAATAACATGTTAAACTTCGATAAATTAAACGATCATGTATATTGATCATAAATGAGCTACAAGCATTTGTGTGTAAATAATTTATGTTAAATGAATTGTGAATCTTACTTTTGAATTGTGAATCTTACTTTTATGCATTATACAAATTGCATCAATATGATTACTCATGCATTATAAACATAGTATAAGAGGGGCTATGCACGAATCAGCTTAAATTTGCGTGTATCTAATGTTATAATTTTAAGCTTTGGCAGGGATTTATACATTAGGCATTAACATTTTGCAATAACTCTCATTATTTTCATAATCTGAAGCACATATAGTGTTATCTTTTTTCTTCAAATGATGATGACTCTAAAATTTAAACAATTATTAGCTTCTTTTTTTTCACCCAACTCAGAATTCTAGTCCTCCAACCAATCAACACATATTTTTATATACCGGATATTGTTACTTTGATAGGTTTGGACTTTGGATCATGTGCCTTCTCCTTCCAACGAGTCTTTCAATGTCTCAGATACCACTGCTGCAGTAGTTCCGGATTGTTGATATTTTATTGTTGTAGTAATTTATTGGCCACCGATATATAAATATTATATATATATAGATATTTTATTGTTGTAGTAATTTATTGGCCACCGATATATAAATATTATATATATATATATATATATTTTATTGTTGTAGTAAATTTATTGGCCACCGATATATAAATATACAGATATTTTATTGTTGTAGTAAATTTATTGGCATTAGCCGTGTTTAGCGCCAACCATATAAAAGACCATATTATATATATTCTCTCCCGGGGATTAATATCCTGTGAAATGTATTTTATTTCTCTTTTTCTTGTACTGCGAAAACGAATTTTTTAAAAAAAAAGGAAACGGCAAGGCTCGTATGAAGTACGAAATAAATTCTTAAAAAATAAATTATAATATAATGGGTTCATTTTCATAGAGTTTAAAAATATAGAAGGAAAAATTAGTTTTGAAATATAAAAGAGAGACAATAAGTGGGAAAATATCAATTTTCAGTTTTCAAATTCAAACCTTTTTATCACCAGGAAATATAATTTATCTTTTTTTTTCCAAAAAAAATACTTTCATCAAAATAAATCATAAGACTCAATAAAAAAAATCTTATTCCGATGAAAGCATATGTGCATGAAATTAGCAGCAGCAGGCGTTTCATTAATCCACTATACTAATATAAAATGAGATTGTTACTTAATTCTGGTCACCTCAATATAAGACCAACCACAACTATTTAAACTAATCCTATTTGAAACCCTAAAAATGGTTAGCAGAGAAATCTTCTTATCCGTTAACTTCGAGATTTCTGGATCATCTATTAATTTACAGAACATAGTTAGCATAATAACATAGCCCTTTCTAGTCCCTGGTTCAGGACCAAATTCTACCTTTTAGAAGATACTGCTACAAGGAAAAAAAATCTAATAATGTGCAAATTCCCCTACTAATTTATATAGAGAGGAGCATTGCTACTGTATCCTCCAGCAGCTGCAACTTCCAACGAGGGAACTAAATGCCAGTTCTCCCCTTTTTATCCTTACATTATTTTCCACCTTTTTTATGCTAAAGGAAACAGTACATACGTTTTCAAGCTACAAGTTTACTGCAAACCCTCATAAATAGTTGAATTAACTATGGACGTGATTGTTATATCACATTCCTGTGTTTTTGCACCACATGTATAAATAGTTATAATACCTTATTTCTGTTAGCCAATGTTTTGACACATGATTTTCCTAGAGGCATAAGATGTGCATATTCTATTTGAACGTGAGCTTCGCTGACTATCTGAACACGTTTATCTTTTGTTCTTCTATGCACTTTATACAAGTTAATATATTCTGATAAAAAATTAGGAATAAAGCTCGCAAACAGTTGTGGCCTAGTCATGAATGAGGCATTGATACAGTCATGAATGAAGTATTGATACAGTCATGAATATCTTAACAGTGTGTGAAGTGGTCACCAGCATACTCGAGAATGTACTTAATAGTATTCAGAATGCAAGGTGATTCCAGGATATCTTGACAATGGTGGTTTTATTTGACATTTGATCTCCAGTGTGTGAAGTGGTCACCTATTTAACTTCTAATGAGTATCTTAACAGTGATCCTAGATATGGTAGAATAAACACCAACTATACAGTCTTCGATATTATAAGTAAATTATTGTAACTCTTCATCTGGAAAATAGACAGTGGCTCTTATAATCCTCCACTGCCATTAAGGTACAACATGAAGTGTTGGTTTCTTCCCATCCACACAACTGCACTTCAACTATACGGTTAGCCTGATTGTTCTCTGACTTCTAATGGGAAAGGGAAAAAAGAGAAGAAAAAAAAGAGGACTTCAATACCACATAATTCTCTCGGCAGTTGGCACCATGTCAGCATCACTCTTTGTCTACCTACCACATCAGCTTCCTGCAAAGATAAAGGTTTAGTGCTTAATTTGTGACAGACCAATAATATCTGAAAGATAATTAGTAAACATATGATTAATCTACCTACCACAGCAAGGTATAAATTGATAATCTATACATTTATTCTAAAAATGACTGAGGAATTTCAGTAATCCTTTTTTCTACAATGTTTAGAACTGTGATGTTAAGTCTACTTTTTTCAGTATTCAAGTTTCTAACTTTATTATTGATGATGAATGGAATGGTGGTTTTTTTAACATTTGTTTCCGTTGTTACTTAACTCACAAGATTTATGTAAATATGGGTCATATTATGTATCCCTATAAGAGTTTGACAAGCCACAATATCACTGATAAATATTTCAAATTTTAAATTATAGATAATATTGCATTGCCCACCTCCAAAGAAATAACACTATTGCACCATTTGATATGCACACTTAACCTAACTGATCATTCATACTACTTTATTTGGTATAATAAAACAAATTACAAGCTTCATTATTGTCAAAGTTAGCATGATTCTGCAAGGCTTCAGCATGGTTCAGAATAGTTCGGTACAACATTCATAACAGCTGAGAAGCAGTCATCGCTAATTACTCCCACACCTATGCCACTGCTTATGACACTATACAATAATGGATTGAGCAGAGCTATACTCGCAAAAACGACAACATAATGTGTTTAATGACTACTTACAAACTGATAGGACTATTGCTTAAAGCATAGATGGGACTTGACATCAGATCAAAGAAGTTGAAGAGACAATCATAAAAGAGTGTAAAAATAGGTCACCATGAATTATACCGGTTTGTTTTTGTTTTCCCCTCGTGAGGACAACCATGGTTTTAAGAAACAAATTTTAAACAATTTGAACGAAAATGTACACGTAGGCATATTGATCTTTATACGCATATCTATGTTCACATAACTCAAAAGCAAATTTTGCATACCTTTTTTAACATAAAGGTGAGCCAGTTCCATCTTAACACAAAAGTGAAAGAAGTCTGATAGAAATGTTTCCTGGTCTGCTATCAACATCAAGCTCCTTTGAAGATGCTTTGCTAACTTGGAGCATTGTCATCTTGAGCTGATTATTTATAGGAAAACACACAAGGTCATGATACTTTGTAAGAAAAAATGTGAGCAAGTTTTCGGAAATGTCGAAGCAGTTAGAAGACAGTCACTTAGTTAAAGACTCACTGCTTAGTATAAATCCCAATAATAAGCTTTGAGCCTTCTCAGCCTGCTCAGGGCTTCCAGATATTTTAACTATCTTTTCAGATTGCTCAGATTCTTGAACTAAGATTACAGCTGCTCCTGACAACTGTTTAGATTTATGATCAGAAAAAGATCTAAACATTTCTCTAAAGTCAAGAATGAAAAAAAAAAAAAGCAAACAACTGCTTCTGTGTGCTCACTTCACTGATCTGAGCAAGTTTGTTTCCTGATCTCATGAGTAAACTTGGAACTGCATGCTCTGGTATGATAACCTCCAATGTGCTTTTAGTAACTAGTGGAACACTAAATCTGATGGGAAAGAAAAGATTAGATTAGTTGTGCAAATGTTGCAAGACCTATCATATGTTAAAGAATAATATATTGGTGTACCTTTTTCTACTGCTTTGTTTTCCATCATCACTTCCATTGCTCTTCTGTTCAGACGATCCACTTACACAGGCCCCAGTGTCCTGTAAAAACAAAATTTTAAATTACTTTTAAGAGGGCTAAAGAAGATCATGGAATCTCAGTGAGAATGTCATAAATAAATGTCATAGAGATACACTACTTATAGCAGGTAGAAGCTATAATAAATCGGTGCAGAGGCACTTGGACACATCTAAGGTATTGAGAAGATCAGTAATAAGATGTTTTTTAGAGAGAGATGTTATTTAATGAAACACTGAGACTATCCATATCATATGATTCATTCTCTTTATCTTCAGATTATATTGATTTCTTGAGAATATACTTGTCCTTTTTTCGATAGGATTAAGTACAAAGGTAAATTACAGTCCCAATAATAGAAATATTTATTGACATATAATATCAAAATTTCAGGAAGGAGAGGAGAATAAGAAAAGGTTAATAATGCACATGTTTACCCTTTGTTGCATAACAGTTGTTGCTGCATGCATACTTTGACAAATTTCAAACTGAGGGTTGTTTTCTTGAGAAGCTTCACGGGGCAAGGATTTAGCATTAAGGTTAAATTCATTAGCAGCAGCAATTTCATCATGGCATCTGGCAGATACTGATGGCGGCAGCATATCTTTGGGTGCAAAAGTATCACGGGAAAGGTTATCACGCAAATTTGCAGTTACCTGTAGGAGAGCACTTCTGGCTGCCCGTATCTCCCCTACAATCTACAAGCAGTTGACAAAATTAGAATGTCCGTCCTAGGGACCTTTTTTAAAAATTGAAGAATCAACACTGATTGTATGAAGAATTTCCCCACAAAACATCACATGAGCGTTCTGAAAAGCAATAGAGCACTGACCTGTATAAGCTTATCAGACTCCTTGGCACAAGGACATTCCTCTTTTGTTAAGATCTGAATATTGGCACCACTCAAATTTCGTAAATCAGATAAAGTTTCATCCTTCCTCTCCAAGCATGCAACTTCACTTGCAGGAACCAGTAATCTTGTTGTTATGATATTATCCTTATCAGGGCCAAGATCTACAATGTGTGTCTGGATATGCAATAAAGCCTCTTGAGCTGGGAAAAGATCATCATCTGGATCCTAATGCACAAGCATATTGGTGAATGTCACTTCTAAAGCTCATTATATTCCTTCATAAAATCACCAGCACAAGGAAATAAATTTACAATCCTTGCAAGGCCAAAGAAGTTGAATTTTTCACAGGAATACATGAAATAGATATTATATACAATAACTTCAATTGTTTCCACTGCCGATGATTAATTTCTATCTTATCAAAATGAATTTTTCGTGCCATAATAAGCAAGATCCTTTAATGTTTTGATTAACAAATGAAGGTCGCTTTATGAGCATGGACTACCAAATTTCTATAGACTTTTTTTTTTTTTAAATATATCTCTGTGAACTTTCAGCAATACTTAGATTGTCCAGATGAGGTATTTTGACATGGATTGACAGTGTCAGCACCCGGATTTTTCCAGGATTCCTAAAGGAAGCTGGTTTACCAGTTAATTCCAGTATCTCAGGCATTCTTCTGAGGTGCCTGACCACTTCAGAAGAATGATTAGTTGTGAATTTACAAACATGAATGACATCATTTAAAATAATTGAATAAAACAAATTTAACTTTATAAACATTGTAGTTCCAAAAGCATCTCTGTGAATAATTAACTATGAAATAGTCGTATCATGAGAGTTCAAATAAGTCATAGTATTGTTTTATAGCTGTAGCTAAAGCAGTAAGGTGGGTACATAAGTCAAAATTGTATTGACATTTGAGATCAGGAAGGTTGTCAGCAGTTAAGAACCAGTTTACTTTTGATACACTCCAAGTGATGTCAAATGCAAAATATGCTATATGGATGGATAGAAACTTAAACATCTCAAAACCTAGATCATTTCCCAAATTCTTCAAGGTCATGAACAAGTTACAGTTACAACCCAAGATGTTGTTCGACCAGAATCAATCAGTGGTGAAGTGTGAAGGCTTCATGCTCACCATTCACAAGCATTGATATCCATTTCAGGTACAGATTTCCCTAGTCGAGATTCTACTAGTTCTTTTTTTTCTTTTGTTCATTCTTAATCTAATTAGTACAAGGGTGAAATTATGCAACCAATTTTCATCAAGTAATCAATTACAGACAAGTTTTTTTGTTAGATAAAATGACTAAAGTTTAACCATGTACCCAAACCATCTCTCAGTGGAGTGGTTGAGGTCTCGACTTATACTCAAGAGGTCAAGAATTTGAGCACCCAGGAGTACCTGGACTCTCAGGGGTATGTTATCCAGATTTTTTTGTACTATTCTATTAATGTAACAGGCATAAATCTTTTGTAACACAGAAAAAAGTTTAATAATGTTCATTAAACAGAAACTAGTTGATAAGTTTTTTCAGAAAAACTTGTAAAGAGAAGAACAAAGAAGTTTCTTATTCATTGGTTATAATTAAAGATGATATCGAGCTAAGTAACCTGTATCATTCGAAAGCAGATTCCGCTTAAGGTCTAGCAAGTTTACATGAGAATATGCATTAACCATGAAACCAAAATTGAATAGGAGCTCAATATTCTTTAGAATAATGAAATGATTAAAGAATTTCATGATGACTAGAGATTAAAACAATGAAATTTCTTCAGACACAAATAATATCAGGATAGTTTAGAATGTCACATCAAACACAATAGACTATGTTTCCATACATTTTATGCAGAGCACCAGTAATATATCTTAGGTACCTCTCCAGAAGTAATAACTATGACTTGTTCAGCTGAGCCTGGTACAGTATCAGCAATATTCACATCTACACCCACTTCTGATCGCAACATTTCAATAATTCCACTGGGAACTCCGAAGAGAGTTTCAACTTTATCTTTGGGACAGAGAATTCTGAAAATAATCTCCTCAGGCAAGAAAGACTGGAAGCGGTCATCTGCAGCATTACCATCATTATCAAATACAAAACCAGGAGGTTCGGATTCATAAGAGTTGTTTCTATTTCTGCTTGGTCTGGTGGAACATCGTGAACCCAGATCATATTCTTCATCAGCGGACAAAATTTGTGCTTTGTTGAGTGGTTCATCATCATTAAAACGCTCTGGTGAATATAAACGTCCACGAAAAGGACCACGGTCACGATGCAAACTCTCCTTCAAACGAGATGAAATGACTGCGACAGCTTTTTTGACAAAATGACCCTCCCCAACAACCTATTTCAAAAAAGAAGAGTCAATCTTGTAAGAACCAAGAATAGAAAAACATGAAGTTTCTTAATACTAAAAGATGGATGTTTACAAAAATGGTAGACATCCTTTTCCATCTCAAAAAAAAAAAACATGAAGCTTCAGCTTAAACACAATAAATTTGTCTATTAATCATGACTCATAATTGGATAGAGGACTAACTGTACGAAGAGAAAGAATAATTGACAGGCTGCCAGCAAATTCGCAGTTTCTCTTCTTTGCAGGAAATTCACAATAACTTGCATTCAGTCTCTAAATTGGATAAAGGACTAATTGTATGAAGAGAAAGTGAGAATAATTGACAGGCTGCCAGCAAACTCTCAGTTTCCCTTCTTCGCAGGAAATTCACAATAATTTGCATTCAATGCTTTTGGATGTTGCTAGTGGAAAAAGGGTGATGACAAATAGGGAAAGGAGATTAAACAAGTGAATTAACCAATATCAAGGCACTGGTCCATGTTCATGCATATGAAAATGCTAAACCTTATCATTTTCAATACATTCCCCTATAGGGAAAGGAGATTAAACAAGTGAAGACAATCTTCGAACAATTTATCCGAAAATGGTGGCAGTAAAACAGTTGGACATGCCAATTATGACTTCCCTATAAAAAAAATCGACATTACTCTAATGCACATGTAATTAAACCCTGTAAGCCAATATAGGATGCTTATTAACACCTGAACGATCTCCTCAGAGGCAGACACACATCGCGGAGTATACTGATCCCTGGGCAAGATGCGAATGTGGGTCTTGGTATCCATCTTCATTTGCTCGATAATTTTCCCTCCCTTTCCCAGCAAGCAGCCAACATGTGCCCTCGGCACCACCAGCCTCGTGGTCACCTTCCCCCTATCCCTCTCCCCTCCTCGGCCTCCATAAGCCCCATTGTCATTCCCGCCGTCCAACTCGTCAACAATCCTCTCGTGAATCAGCAGAAGGGCCTCCTGTGCGGGGGAGTACTGAGGGGGGCGGCCGTCGGGCTCGCGCCGCTTGTTATCGGAGGTCTCGATGATGCGCTCATCATCTCCATGGAGCAGCTGGTGGACGCTGATCCAGGCGCCAGTCGCCTGTCGCAGGGAGCTGATGGCAGCCCCGGACTTGCCGATGACCCCGCCGGCCATGGCGTCGGGGCAGAGGATCCTGAAGGAGGTCGTAACACCCGAGGCCGCGGGGGAGGAGCCGTTGGCGGCGGCCGCGGCGGCGGTGCGGGGGGTCGGGATCGATCCATGTTCGACTCCCCTCTTTCTCTACTTGAACAAGTTACAAAAGAAGGATTTTTTTTAGGGTTTGCAGCTTCGATCGGTTCGTGGGAGGTCAATGAGATGTCCAACTCGCTTGTGCTCAAGCTGCGGTTGCGGTTGCGGTTGCGGCTGCTGCTGCTGCTGCTTCCAACCTCACACTGCCGCTGTTCTTGCGATTCACAGAGGAGAGAGAGAGAGTGTGTGAGAGGAGAGAGAAAGAGAGATAGAGAGGTTGACGCAGTTCAAGCAGGAGAAGGAAGTGTTCGATAGATATTTTAGACTTTTTAGTACAACTACAACAGCTACGAGGCAATTAATTAACAACGCTAATACGCAAACAGTGCTCACATGGAATTAATTTGGCGTGCATCTTTAAAATTTTATCAAAATGTTTTTTTTCTGCACACATTTTATTGATTATAAAACTATTATTTTGCTCGCCCTCAACATGGGTAAAAATATTATTTTTATAATTAAAATTAAAGTTGATGAAAAGCTTGAGATGAAAATGAGAGAACTTGAATGCAAATTTAGGAATTCAAAATTATAAATTTATAATTTAAGATTAAATTCGTGGATTACTATTAACAGTGAGATCAAGTGAATTATAAAGGTTCTCATGATATTGTATCTATCATTGTTTTGGTGGTAATCACATATAGATCTAGTTGAAACATGAAAATGTTAAAATGTATCTTCTTCAAATAACAATATTTTTGGGACAGATTAAGTAAATCCAATGCAAATGAGATAATAATATTAAAGCCATTAAATATTAATGCGCAGCAATTTACATTCTTATAGTGCTACCAATTAATGCATTCTCATGTCAGAATTATGATCTAAAACTCATTCCCTTCCAGAAATTATTGGATGAATCATGACAAATTCAAAATTATGAATGCCTGGACAATCTTGTAGATGACACCTAAGAATTGTATTTGCCAGATGTAATTGATGTCTTCATCTCAGTTCAAGATTTAACCTTTCAAATGATCAACAAAGGACACACATAATATTAACATAACAAGGCAGGGAAAATTGACAATGAATTCTGATTATTCTCCACAATAAAATAATGTTCCACAAACATCAATTGCATCATTCCATTAATGTTACAAAGGTGAGATGAAAAGAATCTGGAAAATTTGAAAATAATCAAGGTAAAAAAAAAATAAAAGTCAGACACAATGAAAGCACCAGGTTCCTGTTCTGATCTCTTCAATCTTCATACATTTATATTGTACATGAAGGCAAAACTAATATAATTTGGAAGGATCCATCAGCTCTTGAAGCCCAATGCTGACCACCTCTTGGTCACCTCCTTCTTGGTCTTCTGATAATTAGGAACCAAAAGGTTCTCCAAGGACTTCTGTTTCCGGCTTCTTGATCTGCCTGCTTCTTTAAGGAGATCGGCCAGCCTTCTCCTCTCATCGTTCACGTCGGTGTTCGCGGTCCCAATTTTCTCCTCCCTCACCTTGAGTACATGTTCTAGAATCTCAATTGCATCATCCACCCTGTTTCAGATAAAGAAGAAATTGAAAGTTTATTCGTTGGGGAAACATCAAGTTCAGACAAAGCAAATGAAAGGAAAAAAATACTATTTAAATTGTTAGTATACTTCAAAAGTGAACCATATTGGTATCTGTGGATTGAAAAGAAACAAGGGCACAATCAGGCTTTCAACACCATGAAATAAATGCAATCTATTACAAAGCTATGTAAAATATTGACAACATATGATACCAAATAAAGAAGATATGATTGAATTAATATCTATCTGTATTGTCATAGCAAAGGCGGTTCCACGACAAGCCTTCCAAAACGAAATATAAAAAACATGAATTCATTTAATGCCATCCAGTTTAGCGTTGATCTTGAGAACAATTTCATGTACCCAAAAGAGGGTATTGATGAATAGCGTATTTCATCGCTATTATACCATGGTTTTCATTCAAATGATCAGAAGAATCATAAGCATAGTAATGCAAGAAATTAAATTAACTGTATTTCTAACTTCTTAAATTTCAAACTATGAATCTCAATTCTCAAAGTCGGTGAATTACAACCTAGACTACTGATCAGGCACAACCTCAGAATCAAAAAAACATTTTTACGGAGTGATCATTGTGAAAGGCATTAAAAGGCAATGTTGAACCTCCATTTGGTGGACGAGCATCAGAAAAGCAGGATTAAACAGAATATCTGCTCTAGTTACTAGTTTAGTTTATGATGAAACCCGTATGCCACTTAAATTCTAATAATTAGTCACGCCTTTTCAGCCTGGAAAAGGATGGCCAATTGTCGTTCTTTTTACTGAACAAAAGAATGAAAGGAGAAAAAACTCAAAAACAGATATTGATTGTCCATGCAGCTAGAAATCAAATGTAACCCGAGAACCATAGGAACTTGCAGTAATGCAATTTACCAGAACCTTTGGCATAGAAAGTAAATGAATTAAGTGACATATGCTACTTTTACTATAGGGACAAGAGAGCAACAACCCAAAATTAGGAAAGTAGTGATATACTTTTGCGCTAAAGCAATGTTGAACTTACCAAAGAAAAAAGAGAACCATATATTCAGTAAACGTTTTTGGCCTTTATGATTTTTGGCAAAATATGTTAAAAGTGGTTAATTGGATTCGAAAAAACAAGATGCATCAAACAAGGAATATATTAACCTCGGACAACATAATTGCCATACTGAACTTTGTCGATGTTAATAAGAACTTGCTGTCTGAAAATATCCTCTTTCTGTCCGCTCTTCCCGAAGGAATTGCATGGACGTAGGGGCTTATAGTTGAATTGGTTGAAACGTACCGCTCATAACGGTGATATTGTAGGTTCGAGCCCTACTAAGCCCATCTGACCTGCTTAANCCTCTTTCTGTCCGCTCTTCCCGAAGGAATTGCATGGACGTAGGGGCTTATAGTTGAATTGGTTGAAACGTACCGCTCATAACGGTGATATTGTAGGTTCGAGCCCTACTAAGCCCATCTGACCTGCTTAATCAATGACTCAGGTAGTCACCTGAACCACTCTCTCCGATAGCCCACTGCCTCTCTTCTGGATGCGAAAGAAGATTCGATCAACGTACCAGGTTTGCCTTCTTGTGAGAAGGACGGTGATGAATTGTGTTCTCAGTGCAAAAGGAGTCTTTGAGAAGGTTCAGTGAGTCCGAAGAGAGAGAAGGTCAGTAGAACAATCCGGCAGCTGTTCGGGGGTAAGCTTTGGGATTAGCCTGATCGACCCCTACCAGTTCAGAAAATGAAGACTGACATTCGCTCTTCAACCACCATAATTGCTTTTCACATTACCATAATAAAAGACCGAATCATCGTGATGTCATTAATTTGCTAAAGCACACGTCAACATTATACCTTTTGGAAAAGTTTTAAAGTTTATGAAGGTCAACAGCATCAATCGCTGTTCAAGACTATAATATGGCTTTTCGCTCCAGATTGTTAACATAAGCATGCAGTCCAACAAGCTTTACGTTTTGCTTTATAGGTGGAAACATGCAAGACATGCTTGATCTTCACAACAATTTATGAAATATGAATTGACTATCATATGTGAACAAAATGTTGACACACACAAACTCCTGAGACGGTGGTTGCAAACTTCTAGTTCTCAGATCGAAGAACACTAGGTCAATGTTAGTTCCCCCCGGAAAAAGATTGAATAACATTTCACTTTCTAACAAATACCATTTTCCTTTTCATTTATCTATTGAACTCAAAGATTAGATTGCTTGATACAGCATGCTCACAATGCTGCTGTAAGGAATTTGATATGCTAGACCATGCTGCATAGAAATGATACTGGATTTCCACAGAAAAAAAACAAATGTTATGCTATTTGTTATGGGCCAAAGTTCGATAGTACACATAAGTAACCCATAAAGCTACAACCCCCAATCATACCATTGTCTTCATAAAGCCGCTGACATGACCTCCCAGATACAAAAATAATAATCATCGCTCAAAAGACATGTCCTAAATGTTTAGCAGATATCACCACAAACAACAATCTTTTGAAGGCAAAACTTTTCAGTTTGTGATACTGCAATGCCCATTACCATTTACTTTCAAAAAATGCATTCAGTATATGCGAAATCATCTCCTTGTGCAAGATGTTATAATTTGATTATCTGACTAAGAACACAACAAGGACAAGGAATTGTTTTGCAAAACCTCTATTGTAGCAATTAGTGAGAAAAGTATAACTTTGAAACCAGAAGGTTTATAGATGCAGTAAATTGTTTCAATATTGGCATGAGACATCAAAACATGTTCATAATTTCCTATAAATTAGATAGAAGGAAAACTGATCTTCAATCAAATATGAGTAAGCTAAAGACAATTCACCTTCCCATTGCATCATAAGTAGCAGCAAGATTGCTATAGACCCCAAGTGTGTCAGAATGGCTGGATCCACATTCCTGCTCCAAGATTGCCTTGGCCTCCTCGAACAGCTCTGCAGCTTCATCGATCTTAAACAGCTGCACACATGACAACCCCATCTGATTCAACAGCATCCCGAAGAATGCAGATTTCCGCTCCTCAGCAGCCCTCATCCTGGCCACGGCGCTCTCGAACGAGGCTCGGGCCTCGTCGTAGCTGCCAATCATGTAGTATATGACGCCCATCTGGGCCTCGATTCCAGCGACCGTGCTCCACTGCGCAGGGGCATCTTCCAGCAGACTCAGCGCCTTCTGCAGCAGTTTGAGGGCCTCCAGGGGTTCGTTCATGGCCTGGTAGATGGACGCAATTTCCATGAACCCCCAGGCGATGTCCTCATTGGGCGTACCGGGCACAGGCTTGGCGTAAATACGGAGGGCGTTCTCGCAGTAGGAGTTGGCCTCCCGGAACTTGCCCGTCTTGTAGTAGAGGTCGGCGAGACAGACGAAGGCCGCGGCGACCATGGGGTGGGAGTCCCCCTTGTTGGACTTGAACACAGTGAGGGCCTTCTGGTAGGAGAAGACGGCTTCGTCGAAGCGGGCGAGAGCAAGGTAGGCGTTGCCGATGGCGATGTCCACTGCCGCAACGTCCGCGTCCTGGCCGTGGGCGATCATGGCCATGGAGGCGAGGACGAGGTGCTCGAGGGCCGCCTCCGAGTCGCCCTTGGCCTCGCAGATCAAGGCCATGAGACGACGGTCGGAGGCTTCCTCGAGCGACGCCGGCGGGCTGTACTCCTGGTGGATCTCCAGAGTCCGCCGGCAGAGCCGCTCCGCGTCGTCGAACTGCATTGCCTGCATGTGCGCCTCCGCCAGGTACCTGCGCGCATTTGAGGACAGTCATTGCTGCCATTGTGCGCAGAGAAGGACTCCGCGACACGGAAAGCTGTAAAGACTCACCGGCAGGTCTCGGCAACACGGAGATCACTCTCCCCAAGTGCTTCAATCTGGATCTCGAGCCCCTTCGTGTAGCATGCAATCGATTTCTCCGTCCTCCCCACCATAGCGTGCGTATCTCCGAGTTGCATGTACCCCGAGAACGCCGCCAGCGCTCGCTCCGCCGACCGCCCCGCCCAGTCCCCAGCCGCCGTCGGGGGCAGCGCTTCGACCACGTCCACCGCCCGATCCAGCGCTGCCACTGCCTCCTCGTGCCGCTCCAGGTTGCAGTAGATCGCCGCGGCCACGTGCAGGCTCATGGCCAGCTCCAGGCCCCGCTCGGCCCCGAACCGCTCGAACGACCGCGACGCCCTGATAGCGTACTCCAGCGCTTTGCCCGGCCCCTCGCCTGACGCTACCGCATTCCGCGCCAGCTTCAGCATGAATGGCCCCAGATCCGGGTTGTCGAGAGCGGCGTCCTCGTCGAAGATGACGCCTCCACCGAAGGACGGCGCCGCGGCCTTGTCGAGAGAGAGGCGGCGCATGCCCGCGGTGGCGCGGGAGGCCGTGGGCGAGGGGTTCTTCTTATGCACGGGGGAAGGCGGGCGGCGGATCCGGGGCTGGTCTCCGGCGGAGGATTCCTGGACGGCGACGCGGGGTGGTGGGGCTTCCGGCGGGGTGACGAGGCCTGGCATGGCGGCGCGCTTGGAATGACGTCTGCGACGGCGCAGGGAAGAAGACGTGGGCGGCGGAGATCGAATCGTCGGCTTCTTTTTGATAGAGGACGAAAGAGGCGGAGAAAAATATTGAGAAAAAGGGGAGGAAATCGCAAAATATTCGCCACCGCCATGTTCGCTTGCAAGCTCTCTCTCTCTCTCTCTCTCTCTCTCTCTCTCTCTCTCTCTCTCACCCAAAACTATTTTTTATTGTTTAATTTCCGCTTTAATCTCAAAGCTAATTTAGTTAGAGAAGCATAATTAATTGAGGTTGCTCTTTTAAGCATATTTAGAGCATAATTACATTTTTGCCCCTTGTGTTCGTTTTGTATGATCTCATGCCAACCGTCAGATCCAGATAAATTATTTTATGGCATATCTACGTGGTCTACCAGTTGGATCCGCGAAGCCACGTCAGATCCGCCTCGGCGTCTAAAGGACAAAGTTACCCTTGTACTTATGCACTAAGTGATGGGTAAAAGAGTCTTTTAGTGCATGTGCGGGATCTTTGACTCATTTGTGTCTGACGGTGTCGCCCAGAAGACGGCGCGTGATCTGTTACAGCGTCTTCCGTTTTGTCGCCTTGCGGAACACGTCAGCGCGGCGATAAATTGACCACTCTTTTTTCCGCCGGCTTGCGGTAGCCGTCAGATCCTAATCCTACGGTTGGTCAAGCTGAGACCTTAATTATTGTTCACAATAAAATTGAAATTGTGTCGAAAAAACTCATAATAACGAGTTTTATATTTAGATAAAATTCGAATTAGTTATATATTAATAGTCTTATGAATTATTTATTATTAAATTAATTATGTGTTAATAATTTTATGAATTATTTATCGAAAAAATATTACAATATTTGGACATCTACTTGATAGGAAAAGTGAATGAAAAATAAAATAAAGTCAACGAAAAGGGAGCAGATGGAGAATTGAAAAAAGCTGGTCAAATTAAGATTTTAAATTAAATTAAGCTACGCCATCTTATTTTTAAAAACGTAATGGATGGGGATTGCATTAAAAAAAGGTTGAGTAAATTAAGTGTTGTCCAGTTCTGATTGGTCTGCTTTTTAAATACTTGTAGTAATGGTGAAACAATTGGGACGTACGCGAACTTGTTTAGACCTGAGAGTTCGATAAGATCGAGTTACATTAAGAGAAGTCGCGATCACATGTTTTTAAGTACAAATATTAATTAGTTTGAAGTTGATTGACGATGTACTACACTTGTTAGTATCTTATAGGTTTGATGTAATTGCCAACCTCACAGCTCGTGTAGGTCAATTCCTAGCTGGTTTGAGCTTAGGCGTCTTCAACGTTACGATCAAATTAAAATAAAATAAAATAATATTAAATCTCATTAATTCAAAATTAAAATAAAAAATAAAATAATATTTCTCTAATCAAATTAATAAATTCAATGATCAAATTCAAAATTATTAATTCTCGTCATCTTTGTTTAAAATATACTTTTACTAATTAAGAGTGGCAATCGAATTTAATTAAAGTTACTATTTATAATATTTTTTTGGACTGCCCAAATTATAGAAAAAAAAGTTCAATAATAAGTATTATTCCGTAAAATTTGAAAGGCTTGTGTTATTTTTCACGCGGACAAAAAATTATGAATGGTCCCTAATTCTAATCGTTATCCTTTTATTTTTTTATCAATGATTTACTGACTTCAATTTTGTATTAATTTAATTATTGTGATTGATTTACTGGTTATTTTTATTGATATGACAAATCATATTTTTCATGTCAACCTCTTGTATATATTTATTAACTTTAAACACGAATATATATTATGCATGATCCACATTGTTTATCAATTTTACCATTGATCATTAATTATGAATTAATAATTAGATGTGCTTAATATCGTACGTAGTAGATATATTAAACTTATATATATAAATATATATATATGTTATAGGACTCAGTATTACTGTTACATAAAAAGCAATGCTTTGAAAATTAGACCGGATCGATCGGTGAACCGGTTCAATCATGAACTAGTATCAAATCCGTTCTGATTTAATATAAGATTCGGAATTAATAAAAAATCGAAAATAAACGATTTGGACGAGTAAAACCGGGTTGAACCACTAAAATTGGTTAAATTCGATTTTTTATTTTTTTCACTTTGAAACTTTGATAGAGTTTTTTAAAAGTATTGACAAAATAAAAAGAAAGAGAAAACTCAATCGCCTTCATATTATTTTGTTCATCTATATTCTCGTGACCGCAAAACTCCAAGGGGTGATTACTTGTATCTCGACTTCTTAATACAAATAAGTGTTGATTCATTTATCAATTTTTTATTCTTTTTTTTCATATTATTTTTTTCATCTGCATTTTCGTGAGTTTGAAACATAGGAGATCGTCTCATAACTTATTTTTCGTAATAAAAACTAAAATTTATTTGTATAACTTATTTTTTTCTTAACAATCAATTACTTGTGTTGCATAATAAAAACTAAAACTTGCATGTCCTAGTTTAATTTTTTATTTCACTTCTCATAACTTTTTTTGTTATATTCTTTTTTAGTTTCATAATGTTTTTTTTTAAAAAAATTAACTATATTATTTAATAGTGTATAATCATTTTAAAATATGTATGCTCTCAATTTCTTGACATATCTAATGAGATATTTACTTATTTGATAAAAATCTGATCTAATCTTGTTTAACCCGATTGAATCGATCCAACCGTGATCTAATTGACATTTCGATTTGATCTCCGATCCGATTATGAAAAATTGATAAAAAGGTGAAATCTGAACTTGTTTCTTTTGTTTTTTCTTGTTACAACTCGGTATGTCTTAAGTTGCGAATGAAATTTCAGGTTGTGTGTAATTGCAAATTGAATTATGTCAGCATCTTCTTCTTTTTTTTGTATTTCATTCATATATAATATTATAACGAACGGGAAAAACAAGATTTTATCTTTATCTTTGCAACGGAGGATATCTGTGACTTGTTATTGAAGTTTTGAGTCTTTGTGAGGATAATTTCGGCTTTTAAATCCGCGTCAATCTTTTGTAGAGTTTTTGTTGCGTACTTGAGACCAACAACTTGCAGGTTGTTCGATGCCTATTAACTTTTGAGCTCTTATGTTGAATTTTGAAGCAGAAAAAGCAATAATTGTCCTTGACTCTTTCCAAGCCAATCTGAAGAACTCTGTCTTTTCTGAAGAGTTACAGATTGACCGATTCATTCCTGCCCTATCAGGAACTGAGAGAATCAAAACTTCACACAGACACTACTCTGATAAAAAAAACTCAAAAGATGATATTTTTAATACCTTTTACTGCTTTGTAGAGAGAGAATTCATAAACAGAGCGGTGCATCATTTTTGCTGCAATGTAATTGCCCATTTCAGATTTTAAGTTATTGATCAACAATCCATAGACACCATTCCATTTAGCAGTAGCAGAACTTTAAGATAAGATTGAATTGTAGATACATCAGTTATTCTTTCATAGTTTTAGATTGGTAGATATATGCTACTAACATTTTTAGTGTATATATAAATAGAATATGTACTGATTGGGCTTATAACAAACATGTATAACTATAGATAAAAGTTTCTCACTGGAAAAATATATATAGATAAAAGTTTGTTCTACATACTGTACACATACTTTGAGTAAAAACTAAAAAGTTAAGATTATACTTTTTTTCCGTATAATTCAAATCATTTGCAAAAGTTCCTGTGGTCATATATATATAGTTCAAGGCGGATGGTTAACCACCTGCACCTACATCAAAAGGTAGAGAGATACAAGAGAACACCTGCAGAGGTATACAGTCTGCAACATATATCTATAGAAGATATTAGATAGATATGTAGGTGAGACATATCCAGCAGAACAAGGTCTTAGCAGCTTACCAACACTGCCTATTTTGTTGTCTCCTCCTACCGATCCACGTACCCCACACGCCTCAAAACCTCCATTGTTAAATCCTTAACTCCATTTCTAAATTCTTATTCCAGTTCCATTAACCTCCTTGCCGCATCCCGGCCGTCGACGTGCGTGCAAACCGAACTTGATTGCAGTGCAGGGCCGGCCGTGTCATCGTTCAGCCATGGCCAAAGTAGCCTCCGGCAGTCTTTTCCTCTTCCTCGTCCCCCTCCTCTTCCGGCTCATCGCCGTCGCCGCCACCCTCGTCGCCACCGTCGTCATGATCACCAGCTACGAGAGCGTCACCATCTTCGGAGTCACCATGGAGGCCAAGTTCCAGTACACCCCTTCGTTCAGGTGATCATCCGCATCTCTTCTCCGCCATGCGTTAAATCTCATCCTCGTGATCACGTGTCTCACTGTGATCGATCTCTTTTGCAGGTTCTTCGTCGTCGCCAACATCATCGGGTGCATATACAGCATCATCGCGCTCTTCGTGCCGGCGACCAGCTTCGCGGCGAGGGTCCTGGTCGTGACTGATGTGGTGAGACGTTTAACTGATAACGTGATCACTAGAGTTTTCTTTTCTTCGGTGATATATATGTTTATTTCATGCTGGATATGTTTAGATCATTGCAGAGCTGTTGACTTCGGCCGTCGCGGCCGTCGGAGCGCTGTCGGAGGTGGGGAAGAAAGGGAACTCGCACGCCGGATGGCTGCCCATCTGCGGTCAGATCCCTAAGTTCTGCGACCACATCATGGGATCTCTGATCAGTGGCTTCGCCGGCGCCGTCGTGTACTTGATCATAGTGCTCCATGCTTACTGGAGAGCCGCGCTGAAGCCATGATCGATGTCAGTTCAGTACCAGATGGTTAATTCTGCCTGTAAAAAAAGAAAAGTGTTGCAGTTTGTGAGTGATCATGCGATGGAGGCCATTTACAGCTGCATGCAGCAGCTGTGCAGCATGCATGTGCATGCACCAGGGATCATAAGAATAGAAGTAATTTGATTGTGTGGATGAATCAAGTTAGGAATTAATTAGTGAGTGAAGTTATATGCATATTTTACATTTTTATTAAGGTTTCAAGTTGTATTTTCATGATTTTTGGTTGTGCTTTCATTTGCACCTTAATTTACTTCACCTCAAGCAAGTGATCAAGATGATATTGTTCTTACAATGACGTTTTTTGTCCCTTGAGTTTATAATTTCGGGGAAATGGGCTTTTAACTTTCTTTTTTTTTTCATTTTTAATAGCGGTAGTTCATGTTTAACATAAAAAAGGAGGTTATTTTTATTTATCCCCTCGAACTATCTCAAAAATTCAGATATAATTTTGATGTATAAAATCGATCATCTTTAAGTCTAAACTTTTCTCAATCAGACTATTTAGTTCAATCATCTAGTATTGAATTTACTAAAATTATTTTAATTTATTATATCACACTTTTACCCTTCTAATTAGAAAAAATTATCTTATCTCTCTCTACACTATCTTTTTCCCTCTTTTCCTCTCTCATGTTCTTCTTCTCTCCCTCTCTTCTCTCTCTCACTTTCATAAAATAATATAAAAATAGAAAATTAGACTTTTAGGTTAAACCGGTCAATTGAATAAAGTTCTGTCCAATTTTATAAATTGGGTTGAATCTGAATTTTTGTGATAATTCGAATATGTTAAATGAAAATAATTCAAAAAAAATATCAACAACATGTACGAAGAAAGTGAATCCTGAGTTGATTTCTATCTCCTTTCGATTATTAAGCTCATGAGCACTTTAATAAAAAAAAGTAAGTTTGATTCGGTCTAATTTTTTTTTCCATACCAAATTGACTGTATTTAATTAAAATAAAAACTGCGCTGCACTCAGGTTACTTCGTGTTGGATTTTTTTTTGCTTTTAGAATAAATGAGCTATGAATTTTGGGTGATTTTTAAGCATAAAACACCACTATATACTTATTTAAAGAGAAAAAAATGAACTACAAAATTGCAATTTTTTGTATCGAGGTCCTCATTTAAAACAGTAATATTTTAAAAATTATAAGAAATAACATTTAATATTTAATTTTTGAATGAGATCATAATTATCGAGAACTATAACATTACAATCAAACTTTAAATTTAACGTTTTGATCTAATCACATCAAAATATCATGTCATCAAAATCAATATAATAGTTAATTTCACATTCAGCTATGCATACTAATAGTGCTCAATCCAACTACATCGAAATATTAAAAATCATCTTAATAACTTTCGTATTCAACTACAGCAAAATACAGAAAGAGTAGCATTAATCTGATTGAGGGTGCAAGAAAAAGAGTAAAAGTTAAGAAATATAATCTAAAAAACATGAGTCACATATTACTTATATCAAAAATATAAATCCTTTTTTTAATTTAGTTAGAAGTCGGGCCTATTAATTATTAAATATCAAGATTTAATATCTTAATTCAATATGAGATATGTCAATTCACTTTAAAAGTAAACCTATCAAATGAGAGTTGCCCTAATTAATATTGTTGTGAATTAAAACATATTAAACCACATGAAATGAATGTATCTTACAATTTATTAGAATTCAGCAACGCAAACGTAGTATTAAAAGGAACATTTCCAAAACAAAGTCACCTTCCAAAATCCAAAACTGAAATTGTATTCCATCGCATACTAAAAAAATAGCAAATTTTGTGATAAAATTTTTAATAACAAATATTATAAAATCAGTCGCAAATATAAATTTGCAGCGGACTTAGAGCGTCGGTTGTCTTTTTGACTGTTACACACGGCAGCAAATTTTTGACGGCTCAATTTTCTCTCACAAATTATGATATAATTTTTCGTGAAAAAATACATATAATTAGATAGATTATATAATTAACCTATCACTATTGCAAACTGGCTTTAAATAGCAGCGTATTTGAAGCACTCTATCTTCAATCCCATAAATCCTGATTTCGATGTGTGAGAGATTGTACTACATAATTGATTCAAAATATCAATGCATAATTAGTTCTCTATTATTAAGATGTATATTTTCTTTGGCACTCCAACATTTAGGAAGCGGATTTAATATTTAATTCACGCAACTTTAAT
Organism: Pontederia paniculata; assembly: GCA_001647135.1. Classification (NCBI taxonomy): domain Eukaryota; kingdom Viridiplantae; phylum Streptophyta; class Magnoliopsida; order Commelinales; family Pontederiaceae; genus Pontederia; species Pontederia paniculata. Next base: position 44,899 of record LTAE01000184.1, on the reverse strand, counting down.
AATTGTGTGCATATGACTAGTGAAACTCTGAAAAAAAAATTGTATTAAAAGAACTCAAAAGAAAACGTCTTGCCACTCTAATTAACCTGCCATTAATAATAATTAAGATACTTAACAAAGTTTTCTAATATAATTTAGGACTTAATAATAGACACAACAAGATTTTCAAACTCGAGAGTTTACGTAGACTCATCTTACGTTCGATAAACTCGTAGTTTCTATATACAAGCTTATAAATTAAAAATATATATTATATCCTAAGGTCTTTTAGTTATAAATATTTGTATGCAAGTATAAAATAGTTTATACTTTATATTTTAACACCTCATATATAAAAAAAATAAAGCTCACAATGTATAATTCCACTATTTATTTTCAGTTATGTCCTCAAACATTAGGTAAATTTATAAGTAATAAAATTATCGATTCTACATATGAAATCGGTCGAGTTTATCTGATTCTATTGAGTTTACTCCTAGTCTACTATTTAATCTAATTTTGAGTCGAGTTCACTTGATTTTACATGCTAAAGTATTAAATTCGTACGATTCTACGAGTTAAAATAACGATTTTGAAAACGTTGGACACAAGCTCTCCACGCGTCGCGAATCAAGAAGTACTAACAAAAAGGTAACTATAATTTTTTGACTCAAATGATTGCCAAATTAAAGTTTGATAACACAAAAAAAAAAAATCAGAGCAAATTCCTTGGGAAAAGAATAATTAATACTGAATAACAAGTTAACTCTCTCTTTTTTTTTTGTTACATAATAAAAGGGGTTTAATGGGGGTGTTCCCTGCTACATCAGGGAACACCATGTACCTTGATCTCAGCACCGCACGATCGCAGATCAACGGTCTTATTAAAAAGCGGCTAAACCCATCTAAAAATCGGATGAATAATATTAAATCAATTTAAAAACCCGGTTCACTAACACTCTAAACTTTCTCTCTCTTCTAGGGCACGCACAAATTGATTTCTCCTTGGCTGTCGCGGATTGCTGCTACGTTGTCGTTTTCCCTGCACAATCCTTGTGTCCTCGCACCTCCTTGTGTCTCCCTGTGTCCCCGCATCTCCCTGCGCATCGTCCATTCTCCCTGCGACGCGTTGCTTCTTGTTTCCTCACTGCGCCTGCACATCGCCACGCTGCCACTTTGCTTGTGTGTCGTCGAGCTGCCACGCTGGGCGCCTCCCTGCTCGTTGCTCGCCGCATTGAAATTCACCTTAAAGTTAGTTTTCTCTCTTTTTTATAAATTGTCGTGTCTCACTGCTCGTTCCTCGTCGCATTTACTTATGAGTGTTTTTCTCACTGCGTAGTTGTCTTGCTTGCGATTGTGTGGTCCTGCTCGTGGAAGGTGACCTTCAACGCTGGTGACCTTGGTCGTCGCCGTCCAACACTGCTGCTTGTTCCACATTTTTGTAAGAGTATTCCTTCACTCTACAAGAGTCGTCGTCCAACACTGTCGCTGGTGACCTTGGTCGTCACCGTCCAAAATTTTCTTTGTAAGTCCTTCACTCTACAAGAGTCTGCTTGTTAAAAGAGATTGTGTATATTTGTTTCTTTTCATTCTTTTAATGTCCATGGTTTCACAATATTGCAGGGTACAATCCAGGTTAAAATAATTGTTCATGCTCTTTACCATTCCTATGGTCTCAATTCTCACAGAACAATGATGTTTCCTTTCTGCTTTTGTGGTGTAGATCATCAGGCAGCTAAGCTATCCCATTGATTAGCTAAAGATTAAGCAAATGTTTCAACCCCCCATAATTGCCTCTGTAAGTATTGTACTTTGGGAGGTACTCATGAAATCGATTTACTGTTGGCACTAATCGGTTTACTAACTCTTCTTCCATATTAAACGATCCAAATGCCTGTTAAACTTATTGTTGCTAATGCATCAACCCAGTTGTGTTCAACCAGAAGGAGAGAGCTACACAAGCTGAATGGGGAAGTCATGTGCGACTACATTACCAAGGTGAAGCAGGATAAGGAAGAGACGGCCACACAAGCTTCTTAGTTATTTCAGCAGATATATGTCGTGTGTCAGCAGCTATATTAGTCTTATGTACTATCAATTGGGAACTTCACGTTGTTCTTGTTCGAATCCTTTGTTATCGTCTTTGTTCTAGACATCTTAATTTAGTTATCGAGAAAAAAATAATTATATACTGGTCTTACGTACTATCAAGAAGTTTTATTTTCCTGTGGAACATTTTTTTTATCGAGAAAAAATTAATTATATAATAAACTTTGGCCTATGGAACGTGCCTACAACAAATAATTTCGTGTGTATTTTACTAGAACAAATTAATTATATAAGAAACTTTGGCCTTTGGAACACCCCTTTTCAGGTTTACTAGATCAATTTCTTCCTCTAGCTGCACGCCCTCTTTTCTACATTTGCATGGTGAGTTTGTGTCCACTCTGAGCCCTCTGAACGTCCACTGTCTCCACTCTGAGCCCTCTGAACATCCACTCTCAGCCTTGGCAGTCTACTGGTCATCCATTGTCTCCACCTTGAGTCCTTCAGACGACCACTCTCAACTTTGGCAATCTTACTGGTCGTCCACTATCTCCACTCTGAGCCCTCTGGACGTCCACTGTCTCCACTCTGAGCCCTCTGGACGTCCACTCTCAACCTTGGCAGTCTATAGATCGTCCATTGTCTTCACCTTGAGTCCTTCGGACGACCACTCTCAACCTTGGCAATCTTACTAGTCGTCCACTGTCTCCACTCTGAGCCCTCTAGACGTCCACTGTAGCCCTTTGGATGTCCACTCTCAGCCTTGGCAGTCTACTGCTCGTCCACTGTCTCCGCCTTGAGTCCTTTAGACGACCACTCTCAACCTTGGCAATCTTACTGGTCGTCCACTGTCTCCACTCTAAGCCCTCTGGACGTCCACTCTCAACCTTGACAGTCTACTGGTCGTCCACTGTCTCCACCTTGAGTCCTTCGGACGACCACTCTCAACCTTGGCAATCTTAATGGTCGTCCACTGTCTCCACTCTGAGCCCTCT
>LTAE01000184.1:6934-39596 GCA_001647135.1 Pontederia paniculata | reverse complement strand
AAAAAATAATATTCATAAAAATATTATATTATACCTATATGTATTTCAATATTATAATTTGTATAAATGAATAAATACTTATAAATACTACTTAAATAGTGTTAGGTTAATATAATTAATTTTAAAATATTTTAATAAGTATATATATGTTCGGGGGTCGAGGATCCGCGGGGCGGGGGCAATGTTCCCCGCCCCGATCCCCGAATTGGGGTGCGGGGGGACTATGCCCCCCATCCCCGCCTCCACGGGGAAAAAATTCCCCAAAGTCGGGGCCCCGATCGGGGAATCCCCAAACTTCGGAGAGTTTTGCCATCCCTATTCACAATGCTCATTTCCTTGGTCTATTTTTTTTGTGCCTATACTTGTGATTGTACTTGTAGATGTCTAGTAAAAATCATTAAGATTGCAAGTGCATCCTTTTCAGCTTTGATTTAAATGTTCTTAGTATCACTCTCAATCTTATGCTCGATGTTTCCTTGAAAATGAAAAAAAAAATTGCTCATTGCCTATGGGGGATAAAGACATTACCTGAAATTATGGATATCAAAAGAAAATATTAGCACCGTCGGATCAAGCCAGAAACATCTAACACCGTACGATGCAAAACCCTAGAAGGCGGAGAGGTCCTTCAATTGATATGCACCGCCGAGACAAAAAAAAGGTCGCTATTTCCTCCCACGTACATCTTCTCCTCCTCTGCAACTCTCCATCGTCAGCCTGCTACTCACCGTGTGCATCCAGCAGCCACCGTCGATTCTGCCGGCCATCCGAAACTGAAGGCAGTACTGTGCCGACCGCCGGCGCTTCATCCCTCAGCGTTCAGATCTCCACAACTCGCCGTACTAATTTGCAAGCTGTGCGAGGTATGTAGCATTCTTTTTCTTGTTATTTTGGGGTTGGACTTTTCTTTTTTCTGAAATGAAACAACCGGTGATTCCTTTGTTTAGGAGATTGTGATAAAAAAATATTTTTTCATAAATTTTGATGGACACTCAGTTCTAATAATTAGTCTTTAATCAATACCACAAGTATATCATGATTATTGTGGAAGAGCTAAGAACAAATGAATTCAAGAGAAAGATCCTTAAAGCCCAAAGCCATAAAACAACATAGATTAGGAACATAACGCCTCTTGAAAGGGTTTCTCTTTAAAAGAGAAGATCGCACAAAACTTAAGGTGTATTTGACGTTCCCTTCACTAAAAGAAAATTATGAATTTATTACAAAAAAAAATTATGATCTAATATCTCTCATAATTTTGAGATCGAAATTTGTGATAAAAAAATATTTTTTCACAATTTTTGACGGACTCTCAGTTCTAATAGTTAGTCTTTAATTATGAACTCCGTGACTTTAATTTAATTATTATGAGTCAATTAGAGTTTTTCTATATATCGTATATTTTTTTAAATCTAGTTATAATATTTATTAATAACATATTTTTTTATAAATTGAATTTAAGTCTCCATCAAAATTGTGTATCTCTCATCTCCTTCGAACCCTAATTTCTATCCTCCTCATGCCCTAATTCATAATTTCTCGTCTCAGAATTGATAAAAGAAAAAAAAATTTGCAGCAGGCCACTTCAGCCTTAGAAGGAAAAAGTAATTAGTAGCAGTAGGCGGAGAAGAAAATTAGAAGAAGAAGTCTTCTTTCCTTCCTTGGGGAGTTGCTTGTTGTTCGCCTCAGGTTTGATCCATCCCAGACAAACCAGGTATATTTATTTGAAGCCTTTACCAGATTATCGTCATATGTAGCACATTTGGTTCTACTTGAAAGGTGTTTGTTTTTATGCCTGATCAGTTAATGTGTAATAAAGCATGACAAGTCTAATTCTTGTGGACTTCAAGTCATTCCGTAACTCAACACCTAAGTTATGGAAGAATCATAATAAATATTATTGTGTTATAATCCCTTGGTTTTATATGAAATATGTTTTATGAATCAGTGTAGGTTTTTATTTGTCGTAATTCATCCTCTGGAGGCACACCGATAGTGTAATCAAAATTTTTGCTATAGGTATCCTTGTTTTCGAATCGTGATACTAACTTTTTTGCGGCGCTCAATGACCTTACAAGAAGAGTCAAAATGTATTAGATTATAATCTTGATGTGGTATTTATAATGATTAAATCATAATATGGCTGTGGTATCATAGAAAAAAAAGTCTAAGAACATGTAGTTCAAAAGGCTGACTGATTAGTCTGAAAGAGTGGCATGATGTATCAAGTTGTGTGTGTATTACAATATTACTGGAAGTTTTGGATATGCCAGTGAAGTGTTGTTATAACATTTGATGTTATCTTGTATAACCTTTGTTATAAATTCCAAACTTGAATTTTTTAATCAACTTGTGGTAATTTCACATAACTAATAACTCAGATTCTTTTGTTTTGTCCAAAGTCTTTTGCTTCGTTGTTTTACACCAATTATGCTGAAGTTCGAGGTGAATAATAATTTTATGGAGAAACTTTGCAAGCAACATTTGAACCTATTAACTGTATAAGGGTTTGAGCTTGTTATCCAAATTTTTCTCATTTGTCTATTCTTTCTTCATTTATTTCCTTCTTTTTGAGAAAAAAAAGCTTCGCTTGAAATTATGACTATACCTTTTGTTCATGCGTCTTTGGCATACCTCAAAAACTTCTGATGAAATTTCACAATAGTTAATTTGTGTCATATTCATGATTACAGGTAGATCTTGGACAGATTCAACAACTAAAATATTTTGTGATATCTTGTACCAAAATTCAAGATATACAAGAAGGGTTCCCCCCATCAAAGACATATGTGGGACCTCCATTAATGAACAGCTAAAGGAATTCCTCAATGCTGACAGAAACTACAATGGGGAGAAGCCAATAAAAAACATGGTTGTGTCAGGCGACTAATTCCCATCCATATTTTGGCTTCCTCAAGACAACCACACAACGCTCCTTTCCTTCTCAAGCAATTTTTTTGCTACCTGTACTTGTGATCATACATGTTGATGTGTTGTAGAAATCATGAAGATTGCAAGTGCTTCTGTTTCAGATTGATTTGAATGCACGAAGTATCGTTCTCATCATCTTTTCCAATCTCCTCTGTATCGTGCCTTGATGTTTTTAGCAAAGCTTTATGTGATTTATGATGCTTCCCCAGTCATGATTTGTTAGCAAAGGTGCTCAAATGAACCCATCAGAGTGGAGTGATCTGTTCAGGAGCCACCTCTCTCGTGGTTTTCTCAAGGAAGCCCTCCATGTTTACTGCCGCAACCTCCCTACTCGAACCCAACGGCACTTCCTATTCTCCATCCTCAAAGTGTGTGCCTCCCAATCACTGTTCTTGCTTGGGCAATCGTTGCATGTGCGGTCTATTAAATTTGGTGTCGACCATGATCTCTTGCTGGGGACAACCCTGGTGTCCATGTACTCTAAGTGTAATCGGTGCAGCATTGCTCGAAGGTTGTTTGACGAAATGCCCGACAAGAATGCGGTCACTTACAATGCGATGATAGGTGGGTACTGCTTGAACGGTAAGGTGGAGTTAGCTTCGGTTCTCTTTGAATCGACGCCTGCACGGACTCCTGTCACATGGGCAGAGATGATCGGTGGCTATGCGAGGACAGGTGACACAGCTGCAGCAAGGCGCCTATTCGATGAAATGCCAGGTGGGATGAGGACGATTGTGGCATGGACAGTTTTGGTTGATGGTTACACTGCTAGTGGTGAAATGGATATGGCCAGGGAACTGTTCGACAGGATGCCGGCTCGGAATTGCTTTGTGTGGTCGTCCATGATCACTGGATACTTCAAGAAGGGCGACTTTGTAGCTGCGCAGGCTATCTTTGATCGAATCCCGGTCAAGAACTTGGTGAACTGGAATGCATTGATCGGTGGGTATACACAAATTGGCTGCTGCAAGAATGCATTGGAATATTTCAGGCGAATGCAGCAGGATGGCTTCCATCCTGATGAATTCACGATTGCAAGCGTTCTGTCTGCTTGTGCGCAGTTGGGTTGGTTGGATTATGGGAGGGAAGTCCATGATTTGATCAGGAGGAAGAAAATAAAGTTGAACCATTTTGTTATGAATGGGTTGATTGATATGTATGCAAAATGCGGAGATCTTGAGACGGCAATGAGGATGTTTGATGGAATGTCTCGTAAGAACAGTTCCTGTTGGAATTCAATGATCTCTGCCCTTGCTAGCCATGGCCGTATTGTGGATGCTCTCAAACTTTTCCACGTAATGGAACAGTCAAATGAGGAACCCAATGACATCACATTTCTTGTAGTGCTTTCAGCTTGCGCACATGGCGGACTCGTCCAGGAAGGATTAGACATCTTTGCGATGATGGAGAAAACTGGAGTGGTCGCTGGAGTCAAGCATTACGGATGTGTGATTGATCTTTTAGGCCGAGCAGGACGCCTGGCTGAAGCATACGAGCTGATCCGGACAATGCCTGTGGCTCCAAATGAAGTTGTTCTTGGGGCTTTGCTTGGGGCATGCAAATTGCACATGGAATATGAAATGGCTGACCAAGTGCTGCAACATGTCGACTGCTTGAATTCGCGTGTTGAATATGGTGATGATGCGAGGTATGTAGTTTTGTCAAACATGTATGCTGCTTCGGAGAAGTGGCAGGAGGCAGAGAAGATGAGAATGACAATGGAGGAAAATAACATGCAGAAACTGCCTGGTTGTAGTGCAGTCATGGTAGGAGGGACAAGGAGTATTTGTGTCGTACAGGAGTGAACCTAAGACCCTGAACATCATACAGTGCAGAATTGAGAGTCCCAAATCTAATGAGTACTACCTATTGTATCTTTTGTCTATTGTCTGCGCTGAACATTAATTAGTATCTGGTTCCATTTGGTGACTTCTGAACAAACTGTCAGCTTAAAATACGAGTTGAAATTTCTTTGTGAATTGGAAATGAGGACTTTAATGTTGCTTTAGTCATGCGTCCTACCTATAATAAATCTTGACTCAGAAGAGCTGACTGCAATGCCAAGACAAAATTTGTATTGAAAGTGTTTGAACGTGCCAAGGGTACACGGGAATCTGCCATGACAGCAATCTGAATTTTCTTTTTCACTGTATAATTGGTTGGGGAGATGGGAAGCATCAATTGAAGATTTATTAATCATGAATTCGACAAATGCCCGAAGATGAGGAGGTTAACAAAACCTTGGCTAGGGTCCAAATGCAGCTTAAGAAGCATGGAGATAAACACATCAAGGACACAGCAAATACTTCGAATTTGGTCCATATAACTACAGCTAACCAGTTACAAATATCTCACATGTCAGATGGTAAGCATTCTTTTCCTACCGGAAATTGCCTTAAATCACAATCTGGCTGTAGAATCATAGAAACAATTATCTACAACATGCAGTTCACAAGGCTGGAAAGATTAGTCTGTAAGAATTGCATGCTGACTGAAGTTGCATATATTCTACAGTATTACTTAATTTTTTAGATATGGCAATCAATAGTTCTACTACTATTTGATATTACCCCATATAACCCTTGTTATAAATGTCAAACCTGAAGTTTCTATCAACTTGTAGCAATTTCATATAACTAATTCACTCAGATTCTTGTGTTGTTCAGGGTCTTGTGTCATTGTTGTTCAATGAATTTGATAAGGTTCAATGCAGAAATTTTCTTCGGAAAAACTTTGCAAGCAACATTCAAACTTTGTTTTATAAAGGTTCAAGCTTGTTATCCAAACTTCTCATCTGACCATGCTTTCTTTTATTCCTTCTTCTTTTTGAGAGAAAAAGCTTCTCAATTTGTCTTTAGACATTTAGAGCTTGAAATTATGATTATAATTTTTATTCGTGTCTCTTTCACATTGCTTAAAAACTTCCAACAATATTAGTGATAATCATTGTGTCATCTTCATAATTACAGGTCCGCCGCCGGGTCTTTTGGTTCGCAATCAAGCGAGCGAGTCTCATAAGAGCTTGTGAGATCGTTGCTAATATTCAAGATATACAAGAATTGTTCCCTCATCAAAGGCATACATTGTTCCGATCATGAACAGCTAGACAATTTCCTCAAAGCTGACAGAATCTAAAATGGAGAGAAGCTGATAAAAACTAGGCAGTGTCAGCCTACTTGAAACAAGGTGAAAGCAACGAGATCACATCCACATATATTGGTTTCCTCAAGGTTCACAATGCTCATTTCCTTGGTCTATTTTTTTTCTGCCTATACTTGTCATTGTACTTGTAGATGTCTAGTAAAAATCATTAAGACTGCAAGTGCATCCGTTCAGCTTTGATTTAAATGTTCGTAGAATCACTCTCAATCTCATGCTCGATGTTTCCTTGAAAATGAAAAAAAAATTGCTTATTGCCTCTGGGGGATAAAGACATTACCTGAAATTATGGATATCAAACCTGCAATTCCATCCCCGAATCACTCTTTTTCTTTTCCCAATCACACTTTCTAGTACCGACAGTTATCCTTATTGTACATTATAGTAACTGAGAGTTTTTGTTTATCCCAATGGATCTTAATGGACTGATGTTGTCAAAAGAGCATTTTTAGACATTTTAATGGTTATATCGTGACACTTATCTGTGTGATTTTTTTCTCTCTTGTGTAGGATATTTTGCACATGCTTCAATTTTAGAGATGTCTCTTTAGAGATGAACATCAAAACTTTAGTTCCAATTAATTTCATGAAGCATGTATCATCTGTAAGACTTTAAAACTCAAGATATAAGAGAAGATTATGAGGGGTTACACATGTTCTTACTTGCCACGTGCACTGGGAAACATCTAATTGTTAAATTTAAGTCATCGTTAAATTGATTTAATTAATTTTCCCTAAAAAACTTATTAGATATAATTCTAAAAGATGTGGAATATATTTAACATTTATTAAGTCATAAGATATTTTGACGTGCGTCAATATATCTGTTTCATTTTTATTCTAGGTATGATTTAGTAGAACGATTTTAGACATACTTGTATATAATATATGAGGCTGATTTTGTTATAAATTTTTGGAGAAAGATAATTCTTTTTGAAGAAATTTTATTTGCTACATTGTCATATTCTTATATTATTTGTTGAAAATTTATTACTTCCAAAAGAAGAATTGTTATAATATAATTCTTTTATTCTATAGGGTTGAGAGATTTTCTATTTTGTTCTTGGTTTGAAAAATATGTAGTTATTATAGCATGAGTTTTAACTCATTCTCTACTATAAATTATAAACGGTTATTATTTTAAATCTCGTAGACCGATTAATCCCATCGGCATTTGATTTCTAATATATCATTTTTTTTGGGTTGCTCTTGTACAAAATTATTCTACGTTAAGAAAATTTGAACTCAAAATTTTTTTAAACGAAAAGTAGCTCCTTACCGGTCTACCTCAATTTTCATTGATAATATATCATTTTTAGTTCTTCCTAAAAAAATTGTACTTGTTCTTTACCTATTTCCTTTATATTCATGAATATCACAAACCATTTATGGTATTTCACATTTTTTTCTCAATGTTAATTTTTCTTATTGACATAAGCATAATGATAACTTTATCTAGTTTTATTTTCCATTTTTCATGACAAGATAACCTCTTTTAAAATGATTTTTGAAAAATATAACAGATAAAAGTAATTATTATGTTATGACGTAAATGATCTCTAATGCATATGTATGTAATAGTGAATACACAGATTATATTTTATGACGGCAATGAGTACGAACAATAAGATAAAAGACATTTTAAACATTATTGATGGGCATTTGACACCTCCAATATGCACACAATACACATCATATGATGCGTTATATGTACTTTACCTTACTGCGCACAAAATGAGATACATAATTTTTTTTTTCTTATTAATTAGTTCAATTGGAATGTCTAGCAAATACCTTTATTAAATTTATTAGGCTTCAGTTTGAGACGACTCAACTATCTTGGATTGTTTTTATTTGGTTTTTCGATAATATGAACGCATTTATCGATTTTAAAAAACTCGGACGAGTTCGGTTCTGGACCGAGTCCAATTTTTAATGACCTAATATCTATCTTGTATATACTTTAAACATATATTACTTTAGGGCTTTTGGTTGAAGATAAAAGAAGGGTAAAGGAGGGAAAGAGAAATGAGGTTAATCGATTAATTTCGTTTGGTTATGTTTTTAACCGAAGGGAATGGAGGGGAATGTCTCCTCCATTTACCTCCATCCCCTCCAAATGTCCATTTTTCTTTCAACTCCAAATTGAGTGGAAAGGAGGAGAAACAAATATTTAAACTACACTTCCAATTTTATCCATATGTAATTCAAATTTATAAACACATACATTAAGATATATTCGTCCAAGAAAAATTATAATTCTCTTTTCTCCCCTTTAGTTATATCATCCAAACAAGATTAATTGTTTCACCTCTATCCTCTTCCATTTCCTTCCCCTAGTTTCCCTTCCCCTCCATTCCCTTTCCTTCCCCTTCATAAATGTTGAACCAAACAGACCCTTAAGTATTATTATACATCTATATTATTTATATGTTATAAAATTAAATTGGAGTTGAATTGAGATAGTCAATACATTTCGATCTGATTCCTAATTCAAAACATGATATATTTTTTTTCAAATTGATGCATTTTTTGCTGACAAAATCGAGTCGGGATTAATGTAGAATTGTCTCGATATAAATTAAATCACTATTCCATAATTATTAATAATTAATTATTATTCGACAATCGAAGTCTTATTCCAAATTTTCGAATGGCTAGTGCCGAGCAACGCCAAAGTCTATGCCAAATTTTCTTTTACAATTAAACAACTTTTAATAATACAAAATGATTTCAAGTTTAACTTGAAATATTTCAGTCAATTGGTCATATTAATATTAATAATAATAATAATATTATTATTATCATCATTATTATTATTTCTTGGGTGAAGATCCTACTTTAGAGCATCTTATTATTGTTTTAAAAAAAGGGATATCAACAGAGCAGTATTAATCTAATAATAATTATTTAATAATTTATTAATAAATCTGCGATGTTTCGTGTTCTTCTTCAACAGCCCATCCCAAAATTGGAGGTAAATTAAAATGCCGGTCCGCCACTACATCAAAACATTTTTCACATTAGAGCTGTCTTGTGATTGAAGGTAGAGGAAGGGAAAGAGAGAAAAGAGAAGGGAATTCTCTTTTTCACCTTCTTTGGGTCAAGGGTGTGTGGAAGAGGAATTTTAGATGAGCCATTCTGGTAGGAAGGAACAAAGTTGTCTAGTTATTCATTATTAATTGGTGCCTGAAAAGATGACAGGGGTTTTTATCTACGATTCATGATATTTGCTTTTTGGCGAATACAAGGTTTAAAATGACATAGTTTTGAGCTAATAAATGCTAAATTGTTATTCTGTTTCTTCACATAAAAGTTATATGCTGCTTAGTTCTAATACTAAAATTTCATCATGTTAATATGCAAAGCAATAGAAAACGGATGGCTATCTAAACGCAGTAGACCTTCCCTTTCTCAAAAAAAGAAATAGATGAAGCAATATGATGCCAACTATTTTTTTTTGCATTAATTTTCGAACGGCACACTATTCATGGGATGATCAAAATATTCTCTTTTTTTTATGTCAACATATGGATATGTGAGTATGCCTATCCTTATATGCACTAACCTTTTAAATTGCTGCTCACAGCATTAATCATGTGTTTTGTTTTTTTTTTGTTTGTCTTCTTGCTTTTAGTCTTAAGTCAAAGTTATTGCTAAACTAATTGCACTTCTCTATAATAGATACTTGAGAAGTGCACTTTTATCACATTTTTTTAAACTAAAGTAAAATGAATGGTATTTGATGATTTCACTAGGTACTATACTAGGGATGATGCTGACGATTCAGTCAAATATATCAGTGGGACAATTTTAGATGACCGTCCAATACGTGTTGATTTTGACTGGGGATTTGAGGAAGGCAGGCAGTGGGGTCGTGGTCGTAGTGGCGGACAAGTTGTTTTCTTCTATGCCCTATTGATTATTTCTCTGCGATCAAACTTTACATTTTGCCTTGAATTAATGTTCTCTTCTTTGTAGGTTAGAGATGAGTATCGAACTGATTATGATCCTGATATCCTTTGAGTCATATTAAATCTAGTTTATGGAAGAAGATTCTTTGTTGTGGTTTCTTGAACCTTGTACTTCGCTTTCCAGAACTATAATTAAGGCCAAGACATATTGCATAGTCGAAATTAAAAAGTCTGCATTAGATGCCCCTGAAAATAAATTCCCAGGTACCTCTAATTATTTGAACCTTGATATCCTTAATGTAAGTTTGTACCTTATCCTTTTGATGCCTTTAGTGATTGGTTCATGACTGAGAAAATCACGAAGAGCTGAAATATCCAGCATTCAAGTCCATGAATGCTTTGTCTTAACCATATCTATATTATCTGTTCTTGGTACATATTGAAATTTTATTTCACTAGCAAAAGAGGTCGCAAATCAACTGACATTTCTTAACCATTTTTCATTTTATGTTACTGTATATTTTGTACGCACGAGAGGCTGAATTCTAGCCTAAACTTAATACTAATAAATATGGCACTCACAAACTAATATGTGACGGACCTGCGCTCCTCTCAAAGGTGACGCCTCAACATTTCCCCGCTTTTTTTAGGCCCACTTCATTTTTTAGTTTTTCAGAGGTTGAAGAATCCTGCATTGCATACAAAGTTGTCTAAGCGAAGACTTACTGTCTTAAACATCTTATATCTAGGCATATGCAAAATAATACAAACACTTCTCTCAAAAAAAAAAAAAAATACAAACACACCATTCATCATTTTATGGTTTTCTAATATAGCCTTGTCAGTTCAAGAGGCCTTCACCTTAGCTGGAAAGAATGAATCATGTGGTCCTTAGGCCGTCTGGAAGCCTTTGGAGCTCTGCTAGGTCAAAAAATGAATTTAAACATTAGTCCATGGTGAAAAGTTTATGCAAATCAAAGTCTTTTGGAAGATGCGCGACATACTAGGGCCAAGTAATTGTGATTTTTGTATTTTTTCATATATGGTCTTTGCTAAGAATCTTAATGTATCTGTTCCCATTAGTCTTGTTTTGTGTCTTGTGAAACTTTACTGCCCTAAGCCAAGAGCATGAATATTCAATTTATAGAAACCAGAGTTTGAGCTTAAATGTTGGCACTGAGATGGATTGTACTGAATTATCCTTTTAGTTTCCAAACTGGTTAGCATATCACTTAATTTGTTGGGTGGGGTCCAAACTTGATAGGTGGTCTTACAATTTCAATTATATTTGTTCTACTTCTTGGTGTAACCACATTCTTTTCCGCTTAGCCACTACATACTTTCTTATAGTCATAGTTTCTCATGCTAAAAATATGTGTGCTTGATGTCCCTAGCTTTATCATGTCTTAAGCTTTGTTCATCATTTCATTTCCTTAACAAGTAAAACGCAGAGGTGGATATGGTAAGATTGTCCAGAGAGAGCTGGAAGCACAGAGAGAGTTGGTAGATTATGGTTCTGGATCTTTAGGTGGTTTTCAATCATCTGTAGCATGTAAGTTATAAAGAGTCCTCATATTTCCATTCTCTCCAAAAAAAAATATATCATATTTCTATAGTTTAGCTCTTACTGTAATGTATTTTATGATTCTTGCTTCTGTTCTTTATTGTTACTTGATATCTTTTTTCATATATAAATAAAATCCTTCTCCCCCATTTATTGGATGTTTCCAAAGAAGCGAAATACAATTTTTTTTAGTTCTACTTCATGATGTTTGTAGTTTGTATTTCCCATTGGCTTGATTAGTTGCCGAATGCATCAAATCTGGCAACACCATGTTGTAATTGTGTTGGTAATCCTTGTGCCATTATTAATAGATGATTCCTCAGGATGGAACAGCAAAAGAAATGTCCTCTTTCCAGCTAACGTGTTGTTGGCTTTTAATCTAATACTTGATTCTGGAAACTTGTTAGTTAAATCTGTTCCAGAAGTCTTTCAGAAAATACAGAATTTTCACCATCTTACTGTCACATATGACAATGTTATACTGACATAAGGAAAGCTCTGTAATGCTATAATTAATGCCATAAGTTTTTTCAATTTGAAGATGAGAAGGGTTGGCATATTTTGTAATGGAAATTTGATTTGTTAGAACAATGAATAGTCAATTTGTCATTACCATGTTAAACTGTGCAGAATGGCAACATCAAAATCAATGCATGACTCAAACAGAAAGAAAATGAAATAACACTATGATACACCATGTCAATACGAGTTTTCTTAGTTATTATTATTATGTTGATGTTTTTAGTTTAGCTTTAAACAAATAATACGATGACAAGTACTTTCTGTCTTTCTGATGATGAGTATCTTAGGGTAAAACTTTTAAGTTGATGATGATTTTCTAGTTCAGTCATTGTTTAATATATTGTCTCCTGTTCTGCAATCATTTGACTGTATATTCTAATCACAGATGGCAGGCATGAAGACCGTGGTAATCGGGGCTCATATTGGCATAGTGGAGGTTTGTCCTTGAGAAATGATCTCTCTTTGTGTTTATAAAATACATGTATAAGCGTATCTTGTTTTTGTTTTTTTCATGTTTTCGTTATGTGCATTAATTTTGAGATATTGCAATTACTTTTTTCTGTCTAGAGGCCACTTATGTTCACACTTTTCCTTTTACATACAAGTTTGTGATCTTATAATGCTGACAGATTATCAGCGTAAACGGTACCAGGATGATGAGAGATCTGGACGTGAGAATTCAAGAAGACCAGACTATGATTCGAGGAGAAATGTTGAACCCGACAAACATCTTGAAAAAAACCTTCTTGGACGGCGTAACACTCTCACTTTCATAGGAATAATGTATCTTTTTATTCTTCTGCAGGATAAGAATCCTCGTTTTCGTGAGAGTGGTGATACTGATGATGATGAAGATGATGATAGGAAAAGACGCAGATAGTTTGAGGCAATCTGAGACTCAGCAGTTCATTCTCATTTTTGGCCTCTGGGCTTTATCTTGGATTTTGTATTATTCCATAGATGGCCCTGATTCTGGAGTACTGCTGTTTCTTTCATAATGTTGAACACTCATTTAAAAGAGTTACTAGAGTGGTTTTCCTCTTTGTTTCAAATGTTTGGTTTTAATTTATATGCTTGCATCATACTAGAATAAACTTCAAAAGAAAGCGATATTCTCATGTCAAACGCTTCTTTCTTCAAGGACTCGCATTCTGGCGCTGATTTCTTATCTTTATATTGTTCTTAGAAATGTGTTGACCCCAAGGAATTGCTAATTCTGGGAGTTAGACAAGGATAAGCAATTGCTGCCTCATAGACCCCGTTTGATTAAGTATCTGAATTAAGATTTTATTTCTCAATTTTTAACCAAACATCTTAAATTAATGGGGTCCACATCATGTAATGCAAGAATTGAAGAAAAATTGAGAATTTTGTGTTGGCGACCTTATGCACAATGTCTTCAAGGCAAATAATCTCGTACTTCTCAAGTGCCTGATTGCATCATAAGAAGCACTTATAAGAATTCATTTTGAGAAGAAGTATCATTAGAAATCACAACTCTGAAGAATGACGACCATGAAATAGCAGTAAAAGATCAATATGTAAAAAAAAAATTATCCACAATGCACTAATTTTACACGCATGAAACGTATGGAAATAGCTTCTCCTGTCGCTTTGGAGATTTACATGTTCAATTGCATCCACAACCCTTCTTATAGATTATTCTCGCACATTTTTCATATTGGAGTAGCTGAAAAAAAATTACCAGAATTAGGAGAAAACTTTTCAACTTCAGTTAAAGGATATGAGGAGATCCAGTTACCCATAGGTAACGATTGGTTCCACACGTAATTAACATTTTTGAGAAAAATGTTGCCACGTTGGCCTTCAGAAACACACCACTTAAGATCTCGTCTTGGCAACTTGTTCAAAATTGCTCTAGAATTTGGATGCATATCCTTGGAACTAAGCAGAAGAAACATAATTTATACTTTAAAAGATGATTTTACCTTTTATATCTTAAGGATGACATTTAGAGGAATGGGCAAAATGGTAAAATAATTTAATTCCTTCCAATTCCACCCGATTTGGTGGAATTGTTTTTAGAGGGTTATGAGGGGTTAGCAACCCCTCTAAATTTTTTATTTCTTGTATCCAAACAAGAATACCCCTCCAAATCCCACCCCTCCCCACCCTTCCCTTCCTAACTCCTCAATTCAAACAATGCCTTAGACTTTGTTTGACAATTAACTAATGGAGGGGTGGTATGAGACGGTGGAGTAGAGGGTGAGGTGGTGGAGTGTGGTGAAGTGTCATGGATTATTAGTAAACTCATGTTTGGATAAAATTTTATGGTGGTGGATGAGTTAAACTAAATCATGACATGTTTGAATAATTTAAATAAAAGTCATTTATACCTTTTATTATATATTACTAATTATGACCCTTAATAAATATAATATTATTATATATTTATTTAATTTATTATAATATTTATATATTTATCATTATTTATATCTCTTATATGTTTTTTCTCTTATCTTTAGTATTATTTTTCTCTCAATGTATTTTGTTTCTTTCACAATTAAAAATATTATGATGACATTCAATAGATTTAAAATATTATGATAAAAAATTAGTCCGAGGAAAAATAAATGTGAATGAATAAAAAATAAACAAATGTAAGTATTAAATAATTATATAATAAGATAAAAAAAGTTAAACCAATAAATGAACTCAAGTCAAATATTTTTCTATCATTAATCAAAATAATATAAGGAAGCATATCATTTTAAATGAACTATGATATAATTTTAGAAAGTTATTTAAAGGGGTAGTTTTGCCTAAAAAGTTTCATTCCCTCTAATTCCACCAATGTGGAATGAAATATTTGGTGTTTGGAGGTGTGACTCATCCCTCCAAACACACTTTTAAAATTTTTTACCCAAACACGATTTAACTAACACCACCCACTCATCTTCCACCCTACGCCCCTAATACCTCAATCCAAACAAGGCCTTAGTGTTTTTTTTAGTCGAACCGAATATGAACCATTTGGCTTTTTAATTGAACCGCGCGATTTTTTTTCTAATCGTATACGATCATTGAATCTGATGGCTGTGAATACAGGGTACATGATGTACCCTGCTCGAGTAGGGTACATCCCCATTAAACCCTAAAAGAAGGGTATGTACAGGAAAAAGAAGAACGACAAAGTAATTAGTAGCAGTAGGAGGAGAAGATTAGAAGAATAACTCTTCTTTCCTTCCTTGGGGAGTTGCTTGTTGTTCACCTCAAGTTTGATCCATCCCAGACAAACAAGGTATTTATTTGAAGCCGTTACTAGATTATCGTCATAGGTAGTTGTTATATAAACTAGGAGTACAACAAAGTTACCCATTTTGATGTGAATAATGGACACATTTGATTCTGCTTGAAAGGTGTTTGTTTTTATGCCTAATGAGTTAATGTGTAATAAAACACGACGAGTCTAATTCTTGTGGACGTCAAGTCATTCCGCAACTCAACACCTAAATTATGGAAGAATAGTAATAAATATTATTGCGTTATAATCCCTTCGTTTTATATGAGATATTTTTTAATGAATCAGTGTAGGTTTTTATTTGGCGTAATTCATAATTAAACCAAGAATCCTCTAGAGGCACACCGATAATGTAATCAAAATTTTTGCTATAGGTATCCTTGTTTTCGAATCGTGATACTAACTTTTTGTGGCGCTCAATGACCTTACAAGAAGAGTGAAACTGTATTAGATCATAATCTTGATGTGGTATTTATAATGATTAAATCATAATATGGCTTTGACATCAATTAAAAAAGTCTAAGAACATGTAGTTCAATAGGCTGGACTGATTAATCCGAAAGAGTGGCATGTTGTATCATGTTGTGTGTGTATTACAATATTACTGGAAGTTTTGGATATGCCAGTGAATTGTTGTTATAACATTTAATGTTATCTTGTATAATCTTTGTTATAAGTTCCAAACTTCAACTTCTTAATCAACTTGTGGCAATTTCATATGACTAATAACTCAGATTCTTTTGTTTTGTCCAAAGTCTTTTGCTTCGTTGTTTTACACCAATTATGCTGAAAGTTTCAAGGTGAATAATAATTTTATGGAAGAAACTTTGCAAGAAACATTTGAACCTATTAACTGTATAAGGGTTTGAGCTCGTTATCCAAATTTCTCATTTGTCTATTCTTTCTTCATTTATTTCCTTCTTTTTGAGAAAAAAAAGCTTCGCTTGAAATTATGGCTATACCTTTTGTTCATGCGTCTTTGGCATAGCTCAAAAACTTCTGATGCAATTTCGCAATAGTCAATCTGTGTCATGTTCATGATTACAGGTAGATCTTGGACAGATTCAACAACTAAAATCTTTTGTGATATCTTGTACCGAAATTCAAGATATACAAGAAGGGTTCCTCCCATCAAAGACATATGTGGGACCTCTGTTAATGAACAGCTAAAGGAATTCCTCAATGGTGACAGAAACTATAATGGGGAGAAGCCAATAAAAAACATGGTTGAGTGAGGCGACTAATTCCCATCCATATTTTGGCTTCCTCAAGACAACCACACAACGCTCCTTTCCTTCTCAAGCAATTTTTTTGCTACCTGTACTTGTGATCATACATGTTGATGTGTTGTAGAAATCATGAAGATTGCAAGTGCTTCTGTTTCAGATTGATTTGAATGCACGAAGTATCATTCTCATCATCTTTTCCAATCTCCTCTATTTCGTGTCTTGATGTTGTTAGCAAAGCTTTATGTGATTTATGATGCTTCCCCAGTCATGATTTGTTAGCAAAGGTGCTCAAATGAACCAATCAGAGTGGACTTATCTGTTCAGGAGCCACCTCTCTCGTGGTTTCCTCAAGGTTCACAATGCTCATTTCCTTGGGTCTATTTTTTTTCTGCCTATACTTGTGATTGTACTTGTAGATGTCTAGTAAAAATCATTAAGATTGCAAGTGCATCCGTTTCAGCTTTGATTTAAATGTTCGTAGTATCACTGTCAATCGAATGCTCGTTGTTTCCCTGAAAATGAAAAAAAAATTAATTGCTCATTTCCTTGGTCTATTTTTTTTCTGCCTATACTTGTCATTGTAGTTGTAGATGTCTACTAAAAATCATTAAGATTGCAAGTGCATCCGTTTCAGCTTTGATTTAAATGTTCGATAGTATCACTCTCAATCTCATGCTCGATGTTTCCTTGAAAATGAAAAAAAGAAAAAAATTGCTCATTGCCTCTGAGGAACAAAGACGTTGCCTGAAATTATGGATATAAAACCTGAAATTCCATCCCCGAATCACTCTTTTTCTTTTCCCAATCACACTTTCTAGTACCCACAGTTATCCTTATTGTAAGTTTTTGTTTATCCCAATGGATCTTAATGGACTGATGTTGTCAAAAGAGCATTTTTAGACATTTCAATGGTTATATCGTGACACTCATCTGTGTGATTTTTTTCTCTCGTGTAGGATATTTTGCACATGCTTCAATTTTAGAGATGTCTCTTTAGAGATGGACATCAAAACTTTAGTTCCAATCAATTTCATGAAGCATGTATCATCAGTAAGACTTTAAAACTCAAGATATAAGAGAAGATTATGAGGGGTTACACATGTTCTTACTTGCCAAGTGCATTGAGAAACGTCTAATTGTTAAATTTAAGTCATCGTTAAATTGATTTAATTAATTTTCCCTAAAAAAACTTATTAGATATAATTCTAAAAGATGTGGATTATATTTGGCATTTTATAAGTCATAAGATATGTTGACGTGCGTCAATATATCTATTTCATTTTTATTCTAAGTATGATTTAGTAGAACGATTTTAGACATGCTTGTATATAATATATGAGGCTGATTTTGTTATAAACATTTGGAGAAAGATAATCCTTTTTGAAGAAATTTTATTTGCTACATTGTCATATTCTTATATAATTTATTTGAAAATTTATTACTTCCAAAAGAAGAATTGTTATAATATAATTCTTTTATTCTATAAGGGTTGAGATTTTTTTTTTATTTTGTTCTTGGTTTGAAATATATGTAGTTATTATAGCATGAGTTTTAACTCATTCTCTACTATAAATTATAAACGATTATTATTTTAAATCTTGTTGACCGATTAATCCATCGGCATTTGATTTCTAATATATCATCTTTTTTTGGGGTTACTCTTGTACAAAATTATTCTACATTAAGAAAATTCGAACTCAAAATTTCTTTAAACTAAGAGTAGCTCCTTACCAATCTACCTCAATTTTCATTGATAATATATCATTTTTAGTTCTTCCTAAAAAAAATGTATTTGTTCTTTAACTATTTCCTTTATATTCATGAATATCACAAACCATTTATGGTATTTCACATTTTTTTCTCAATGTTAATTTTTCTTATCGTCATAAGCATAATGATTACTTTATCTATTTTTATTTTCCATTATTCATGATAAGATAACCTTTTTTAGAAGGACTTTTTTGAAAAATAATTAACAAATAAAAGTAATTATTATGTTTTGACATAAATTATCTCTAATGCATATGTATGTAATAGTGTATACACAAATTATATTTTATGACGACAATGAGTACAAACAGTAAGATAAAAGACACCACACCTTAGACATTATTGATAGACATTTGACACCTTTTTTTTTTAGGAAACTAGATTATCTATTAAAAACTAAACCAGAAGAGTCAGAGTACATTATAAATAAGAGACCCGGAGGGGGTCAGTATCCGAAAATATGCTACTCTCTAATCCTCGACCCAGATTTGCCAAAAAATCTGCGGCCTAATTTGCTTCGCGGAAGGAATGTTTGCATTCCACATTTACAAAAGCCTTAACGTCACACCATATGATTTTCATGATACTCCATACTCGCCATGGATATTTGGTCTTGCGATGGAAAATTTGAACTAGGTTCGTAGAGTCCGTCTCCGGCCATATATTTGTGACTCCTAGTTGCTTTGCCTTCAGTACTCCATGCAACACGCCCCATGCTTCCGTTTCTAGAACTGATCCAAAATCCCGCCTAAGTGCTCCTGCAGCAATGAAATTTTCATTAGCAGATCTAATTAAATAGCCTGCTCCCCCTACCCGATTTGGACCATTGTGTGATCCATCTGAGTTAATTTTAACCCAACTCGAGGGAACATTTTCACTATAGCCAGTCATAGCTCTTTCCCACGCTGTAGTAATGGTTGCCCTTTTAGAACTAAAAAACACATCATTTCTCATTTGCCAGATCCCCAGAGACATAAAGAAAAAAGCGATAACAATCTTCGACGAGATGCATTATCAAGGTTACTTCCTTCTTGTGTCCAGTTACCAACTAACCAGGTGTCTTGGTGTTGGAAACTAAAGTTTAGACGGGACTGAAAGATGTTCCATAATTCATGTGTTGTTGTGCATGAGAAAAACATATGGTTATTTGTTTCTAACTCCCTACCACATAAAGAGCATATTGGATCAATGTTCTGATAAAAAAGGAGTATCAAACTTTTGGTTGGCAACCTATTATGTACCAGCTTCCAGAGGAACATGCTAATTTTGGGGGTAGCGGGATGTTCCAAATAGTTTTCCAAACAGGCCCTCCTATTACTTCAGGTGGTGAGAGCTGGCGGCTGAGAAAATAATATACAGATTTAGCAGAGGCATCCCCGTGCGTATCTGGTGCCCAGTACCACATATCCTCATCGGCTTCCGCAGGCAAGAAAATAGATGAAATGTATGACACCAATGAAACTCCAAAATAATTATACAATTTCTCCATATTCCAACCTTGATTTTCCATGAGTTCATTCACATGCATATCTGCCAGTGGAGCATTCACATTAACATAAGTGGGCATTAAGTTTAAAGGAATGCAAAATATCCAAGGATCCAAGAGCACATTTGTTGTATTTCCATTACCTATATACTGTTTGATACCTGTTTTAATTTCATTCAAAGCATTTAATATTATTCTCCAACTCTAGGCGTGTTCTTTGTAAGGTGTTGATGTCGACCAAGGGTGCAAATTGCCATATTTGTTCATAACTAGGTTGGACCAGATAGTATTGTTTCCGTTTAGAGCAGACATGACCCTCTTAGCAAGTAATGCAGTCCTAATAGTCTCTAGGTTTCATATACCCAATCCACCTAGGGGTTGCGGGAGTTGTACTATTTTCCATGCAATAAGATGAACACCCTTTTTTCCTTTATTGTTTGCCCAGAGGAAACTTCTGCTCATTTATGATGCCTCCAGAGATATGCACTGCACTGAGGGAATGATTTGGCAAGGCTGATAGAACATATTTGATCAGGATTGATTTGCCAGCTTGATTGAGTATTTTACTCTTCCATCCAGAGAGCCTAGAAGAACATTTTTTCTACTAGATATTGTTGTTGCTTTTGTGTTACATGTTTATAAGAGATGGGAACCCCAAGGTACATGAAATGAAATTTTCCTATTTTAATATCTAGATGTCTTTTTATAGTTGTTCTTCGCTTTTTACTCAGTTTAGTTGAGAGGTAGATCTCAGATTTGCTCGTGTTAATGTGCTGATTTGTGTATGAACAATAAAGCTTGATAACTTTCATTATATTTTTGCAGTTTGAGCTAGTTGCTGCAGCACAAATAATCAGATCATCCGCATAAATGAGATGACAGAAAGAAAAGGACCACGGGTAAAAGGGATAATATCTTTTAGTATGACCGCTTGCTTTAGCATGGAAGAGAGCACTTGAGTTACCAGAATAAATAAATACGGTGATAGAGGGTCCCCTTTCCTAATCCCTTTATTGCTTTTGAAAAATTCAGATGGGGTTCCATTTACCATGCAAGTGAAAGATGGTGATTTAACACAGGCCATTACCCAAGTGATGAACCTTGGTGGGAAGTTCATTAGGTGCAGTACATTATTAATTGCATTCCAGGACGCACGGTCAAAAGTCTTTGCCATGTCAGCTTTTATAATCATATGCTTTCTGCGCCCTTTATTTAAAGAGTGTGCTACTTCCTGGACAACTAAAATGTTATCCTGGATAACTCGGTTTGCTACAAATGTAGCTTGGGCTGGGTCTATTAATTGTGGAAGTGTGGGTTTCAAGCGATTTGCTAACAACTTGGCAATTACTTTGTATAACACATTACACAAGGCAATTGGTCTATAATTTGTGATTTTTTGCGCATTTGATAATTTGGGAATGAAAATAAGGACAATTTTTTGTTAGGAAGTGCGGAAGATGACCTGTCCCAAAGAAATTTTGAATGGTAGCAGTAATGTCTATTCCTAAAATATCCCAATAGGCTTTATAAAACTCTAAAGTGAATCCGTCAGGACCAAGTGCCTTACCCGGGGGCATGGACCATAAACTATGTTTTATCTCTTCATTTATTTGTGTATGAACAATAAAGCTTGATCACTTTCATTATATTTTTGCAGTTTGAGCTAGTTGCTGCAGCACAAATAATCAGATCATCCGCATAAATGAGATGACAGAAAGAAAAGGACCACGGGTAAAAGGGATAATATCTTTTAGTATGACCGCTTGCTTTAGCATGGAAGAGAGCACTTGAGTTACCAGAATAAATAAATACGGTGATAGAGGGTCCCCTTTCCTAATCCCTTTATTGCTTTTGAAAAATTCAGATGGGGTTCCATTTACCATGCAAGTGAAAGATGGTGATTTAACACAGGCCATTACCCAAGTGATGAACCTTGGTGGGAAGTTCATTAGGTGCAGTACATTATTAATTGCATTCCAGGACGCACGGTCAAAAGTCTTTGCCATGTCAGCTTTTATAATCATATGCTTTCTGCGCCCTTTATTTAAAGAGTGTGCTACTTCCTGGACAACTAAAATGTTATCCTGGATAACTCGGTTTGCTACAAATGTAGCTTGGGCTGGGTCTATTAATTGTGGAAGTGTGGGTTTCAAGCGATTTGCTAACAACTTGGCAATTACTTTGTATAACACATTACACAAGGCAATTGGTCTATAATTTGTGATTTTTTGCGCATTTGATAATTTGGGAATGAAAATAAGGACAATTTTTTGTTAGGAAGTGCGGAAGATGACCTGTCCCAAAGAAATTTTGAATGGTAGCAGTAATGTCTATTCCTAAAATATCCCAATAGGCTTTATAAAACTCTAAAGTGAATCCGTCAGGACCAAGTGCCTTACCCGGGGGCATGGACCATAAACTATGTTTTATCTCTTCATTAGTGATGGACTTTACGAGGAGTTCCTTCCAAGATTGGTCAAGTGTGGGCAAACTTGGCCAAAGGTTAATGTTTATTTCTGGAATGTCATTGGGTTTTCATATATCTTTATAAAACTCGACGAAGGCGTTTCTAATATTAGATTCCTCTGTGATCTTTTCTCCATTTTGGTTTACTATTTCTTTGATGAAGCTTTTTTGATGTCTGATCATAGATGTTAGATGGAAAAAATTTATGTTCCCGTCTCCTTCTTTTACCCACTTTACCTTGGACTTACTCCACCATTTGAGACTAATTTGTCTCCTAAGTGCAGCATGGTAATGGTAAAGGGTTCTAAGTCTGTCCAACTCACTATTTGAGAGTCCATGGCCCTCATCTTGACGCTCTAGAATTTCTATTTTCTTTGTGATAATTTGCACTCTAACTTCCAAGTTACCTAAGCCTTCCCTGTTCCATTTTTTAGTTTCCTTCCTGATGGGTTTCCAGAGCTATTTGTATAGTACTCTATGGATTTTTGTTCCTCCATATTTGGTTGACAATATTTCTGGATTTTGGGTATTCTAACCAGAAATGCTTGTACTTGAACATTCTTGGTTTCCTAGGGGTGGGACTTGTGTCTAGGATAAGAGGGGAATGGTCATAGACACATCTGGCCAGAGTAGTAAGTGTAATTCCTGAAAATTTCATCAGCCAATGATAGTTGACAAATACTCTGTCTAATTTGCAGTGAATTCTAGTTGCCCCTTTTCTATTGTTACACCATGTGAATTTAGTACCTAGGGTCGGGATATCAATCAGGCCTTGGGTGGCAACAAAATTTCTAAGGGCTCTAATGGATTTGGTAGGCCTAAAGGGTAACCCACCTTTTTTTTTCCTCTGGGTTTATGATGGAATTAAAGTCATCTTTGATGATCCAAGGGATATCATCTAATGAAATTTTAGATAGAGAGTTCCACAACAAGAATCTTGTACTAGGGTCTGTACTAGCATATACATAGGTTAAGAGAAAAGTAAAGTTTTCATGCGTGACTACCACATGCATGAGTGGACCGAGGTTACCTTTATGTCCGAACTACGCCACATAATAATTATACACCTGCAGCGCCAAATCCTTCCACAAAAATTCCTTTCAAGGTTGATCTGAGTCGGTTGATAACTGTTCGGGAGCGGTCGACATTGGAATGCGACTCCACTAGCGCAATGATGTCCGGTTTTTGTTGAGCTGCCATCTCCGAGAGGCAATCTCTGATTTTACTTTTGAAAGCCCATTTGCAGTTCCACGTTAGTATCTTCATTTATTGACGTCCGAGCCTGGAGTATCCACCGGGTGCTTGAGGATCTGAACCTGCATATCAGATGATATGTGTGAGTTAACAATTCCAAAGGTGGAAGAGCACTTACTCTGATGTTTTGCCACAATCTTCTTTTTATATTTTAGATTTGGGGAGGTGGGGGTGTGCTTCTCTTTTTTATTTGCTTTTTCTCTGAGCGTGTTTGGGGCAACATGTCCGTATCCTCATGCTCCTCCTCTTCCGAGGCCTCTGTCGAGAGCGCATCCTCCTCCATGTGTCTGCCTGCATCCACAAGACGAGTTAGTACCATATCTACTAGACCTTGATGAGTCTGATCCTCTTTATCCTTGGAAGAGCGATTCTGCAAAGTGGGAGCCGTAGAAGGAGATAACACTTTCAAAGGACCTGGTAGATGGCTTGGTGAACGAAGGGGGTACTTCAGGGTGAGGGGAGTAGAGTCTAGGGAGACGATGTGTACAAGGGAAGGGAAGGATCCAGAGAGGCGTGAGAAAGAAGGTGAAAGCTCTTTTTGTTGGGAATGTGGTGAGTGGGTTACATGTATCACTTGATTGCTTAAGCCATTGCGTGAACTACTATCCTGACAGTTGGTCTTGTTGCCCTTTGTAGGAATGTGTATTCCACGTGTCTCCAAATTAGTGTGAGCTTTAAGCGGTGGAAAATCACATCCGTTCGCAAGGTCACGCGGAGGCACATGACTTGAGTTGTTTATAGTTGTATCACATTGCTTTCCTTCTGGTATTTTTGTTCTTTGAGACCTGTTGGATGTTTGTGCATTATTCGATGTATCCGTTAAGATTTGGTGCTCTTGCAACTTGGATACCATCTGAACGGTTCAGATCTGGGATGGCTAGGGCATGGAAACGACCTGGTATGATGACCGGTTCAGCAGCTTGGACCGGTATTGTGGAAGTTTGCTGACGGCGGGGATCACGACTTCTGAAACTGTCCTTGCCAACTCAATCTATGTCGGCCGCTGACGGACGCCGACGGTCCGAAAAGGAATAGAGCCATGGTCCAAAAAGTAAAACTCTCCGAGCATTTTCCGTGGCTTCACCCGTCTCTTGATTCGTAATGGTACTATTCGTTTGGTGATGAGGGCAGTTTTCAAGTCGGTGGCCGACGATTCCGCACCTAAAACAAAAAGTAAGGCAAATATTCATAAGCTATACGTTGAAAAGAACGCTTCCCATCCGGGATTTTCACCCAAATTCCTTGTTTTATAGGTTTTGTGAAATCTAATTCGATACAAATCCTCACGGGGTTGAGGCATTTCATCCGCCAAAGACTTTTCATCAACTTTCAAGATCTTGGCAAAATATGAAGCAATTCTCCTAACAGAGTTTTGATTAGTTAGTTCAAAAGCCAATCCAGGTAGTTGAATCCAAACGGGAACCAGGTTGAGTTGATCTTCCTCCGGGAGAAAAAAAGGTCGTGCTTATGTGATGTGCAAAAGAAGTCCTTGATATTCCCATGGGCCTTTGGTGAGTACTTGTATTTTTTCCTCCATACATTCAAAAGAAAATAAGAGATACGAGTTACCAAGTTCTGAGATTTTAAGGGGAGCTTGTAGATTCTAGAGACAAGGCAGCTCAGCCCTAAGCCTAGTGACATGTGCAACACCTCCAATGAGACAGCCTAGAGATATTTTTTTAATTTGGCCGCCTTCTATGCAACTTCATCTTTAGGGATGACGATCTCATCTGCTTGGATGCTCCTTAATTGATTTGGTGAGATCTGCAATAGCGAAGGTTTCTTTTTCCCTCTTACAACGTCCGACCAGGAACTCCTTGAGAGAGGGGGGTTTGGTTGGAGGCCTGATTGCCATTGGCGTACGTGAAGCTAGAGGGGTTATGGATTGTTGAGTTTGTGGTGGTAGGAAGGGAGGAAGGGTGGTGGAAGGAGGAGGAGGAGGGTCTGAGGGTCTTTTCCATGGCTCACTTTAGATGCTTTGCTCTCACTGTCATGCATTTGATTTCTAAGTTGACCACAGTCTGATACGACTCTGTTTTTGACACCTCAATATGCACACAATACACATCATATGATGCGTTATATGTACTTTACCTTGTTGCCCACAAAATGAGATAATAATCTTTTTTTTTATTAATTAGTTCAATTGGAATGTCTAGCAAATACCTTTATTAAATTTATTATGCTTCAGTTTGAGACGACCCAACTACCTTGGGTTGCTTTTTATTTGGTTTTTCGATAATATGAACGCATTTTCTCGCTTTTAAAAAAACTCGGGCGAGTTCGGATCATAATCGGATCCGATTTTAAATGACCTAATATCTATCTTGACTCATACATATATATATATTAAAACTCTATTCTATAATATACTTTAAACATATATTACCTTAAATATTATTATACATGTCTATTATTTATATATTATAAAATTAAATTGGAGTTGAATTGAGATAGTCAATACATTCCGATCTAATTCCTAATCCAAAACATGATATTTTTTTCCAAATTGATGCATTTTTTTGCTGACAAATCGAGTCGGGATTAAAGTAGAATTGTCTTGATATAAATTAAATCACTATTCATAATTATTAATAATTAATTATTATTCGATAATCGAAGTCTTATTCCAAATTTTCGAATGGCTAGTGCCGAGAAAAGCCAAAGTCTATGCCAAATTTTCTTTTTTCAATTAAACAACTTTTAATAACACAAAATGAACGACCATCATTCTTAAACACAATGATTTCAAGTTTAATTTGAAAGATTTCAGTCAATTGGTCTTATTATTATTATTATTATTATTATTATTATTATTATTATTAGTATTATTATTATTATTATTATGTGAAGATCCTACTTTACACCATCTTATTATTGTTTAAAAAAAAGGGACAACAACAAAGCAGTATTAATCTAATCATAATTATTTAATAATTTATTAATAAATCTGCAATGTTTCGTGTTCTTCTTCAACAGCCCATCCCCAAAATTGGAGGTAAATTAAAATGCCGACCCGCCACTGCATCACCTTTTTCACATTCTCCTAAAACCCTAGTTTTGGAAATGAAACCTTAAATCCTAGAAATCGATCGACTTCTCCCTCCCAATTCGATTCGCTTCTTGCTGAATTGCGAGTTCCGGCACGAGTTGACAAGGAAAGATGGCTTCTTTGTTCAAGGTAGAGCCCTAAATCCTCGCTCACCTTCAATTCTCGCTGCGCGCGCGCCGTGATTTTTCTCTAAATTTTTTGTTGCTAATTCGATTGTTTTCCGATCAGGATCCTTCGAAACTGTCGGCGTACAGGGACCGGCGTTTCCAGGGCACCCAGGAGGAGTACGAGCACGCCCTGCAGACGTCGACGACGGTGTACGTGGGCAACATGTCGTTCTACACCACCGAGGAGCAGATCTACGAGCTCTTCTCCCGGGCCGGAGAGATCAAGAAGATGATCATGGGTCTCGACAAGAACTCCAAGACACCCTGCGGGTTCTGCTTTGTCTTGTGAGTCCTCCCGGCCTGCTGTTTTGACATGAAGGAACCAGTTCTGTTGTTTATTTTTGCACTGCAACAGTTGAGTGATTCATTCTGATAGAAATGAGCATAATTGTTCAATTCTTCTACAGTACTTGGTGCCTATGAAGAAAATATTAGTTGTATTCAGGATTCACTTGATGTTTCTTTTTCCTAAGTAAAAGAAGGTAGATGATAACTGTTGGCTAACCAATATGAAAGGCATAAAGGATAGTGCTTTGAGGCCTCTTGCTTTTATCTTTGTCGAAAGGAGCTAAATTTGTTATCTATGCTTAGGCATTTGTAAATTAAGTAAGTAACCTAACAATTTCCAGCCTTTCATATATTTCTGATGTTGTGCTGGAAGGGGAATGTTCAGATGAGTCATTCTGGTAGGAAGGTACAAAGTTGTCTAGTTATTCATCATTAATTGGTGCCTGAAAAGATGTCAGTGTTTTTTTTATCTATGATTCATGATGTTTTCTTTTTTGGCGAATATAAGGTTTAAAATGACATAGTTTTGATCTAATAAATGCTAAATTGTTATTCTGTTTCCTCACATAAAAATGATATGCTGCTTAGTGCTGCTTCTAATACTAAAATTTCATCATGTTAATATGTGAAGCAATAGAAAACGGATGGCTATCTAAACTCGGTAGCCACCTTCCCTTTCTCAAAAAAAAAAAAAAAGTATGTGAAGCAATATGAGCCAATTTTTGCATTAATTTTCGAACACCGCACTATTCACAGGATGATGAGAATATTCTCTTATTTTTTTTTGTGTGAACATATGGACATGTGAGTATGCCTAACCTTATATGCACTAACCTTTTAAATTGCTGCTACAGCATTTATCATGTGCTTTGTTTTTTTTAGGTGTCTTCTTGCTTTTAGTCTTAAGTCAAAGTTATTGCTAAATTAATTGCACTTTTCTATAATAGATACATGAGAAGTGCACTTTTATCACATTTTTTTTAACTAAAGCAAAGTTAATGATATTTGATGATTTCACTAGGTACTATACTAGGGATGATGCTGACGATTCAGTCAAATATATCAGCGGGACAATTTTAGATGACCGTCCAATACGTGTTGATTTTGACTGGGGATTTGAGGAAGGCAGGCAGTGGGGTCGTGGTCGTAGTGGCGGACAAGTTGTTTCTTCTATGTCCTATTGATTATTTCTCTGCGATCAAACTTTGGATTTTGCCTTAAATTAATGTTTTCTTCTTTGTAGGTTAGAGATGAGTATCGAACTGATTATGATCCTGATATCCTTTGAGTCATATTAAATCTAGTTTATGGAAGAAGATTCTTTGTTTTTTTAGAAGAAGAAGAAGATTCTTTGTTGTGGTTTCTTGTACCTTGTACTTGGCTTTCCAGAACTGTAAATAAGGCCAAGACATATTGCATAGTTGAAATTAAAAACTCTGCATTAGATGCCCCTGAAAATAAATTCCCAGGTACCTTTAATTATTTGAACCCTGATATCCTTAATGTAAGTTCATACCTTATCCTTTTGATGCCTTTAGTGATTGGTTCATGACTGAGCAAATCACGAAGAGATGAAATATCTAGCATTTAAGTCCATGAATGTTTTATGTCTTAACCATATCTATATTATCTGTTCTTGGTACATATTGAAACTTTATTTCACTAGCAAGAGAGGTCTCAAATCAACTGTCATTTTTTAACCCTTTTTCAATTTGTGTCACTATATATTTTGTATGCACGAGAGGCTGAATTCTATCCTAAACTTAATACTAATAAATATAGTACTCACAAACTAATATGTGACAGACCTGCGCTCCTCTCAAAGGTGATGCCTCATCATTTCCCTGCTTCTTTTAGGCCCACTTCATTTTAGTTTTTCAGAAGTTAAATGAATCTTGCATTGCATACAATTTTGTCTAAGTGAAGTCTCACTGTCTTAGACATCTTATATCTAGGCATATGCAAAATAAAACAAACACACCATTCATTATTTTATGGTTTTCTAACATAGCCTTATTAGTTGGAAGAGGTCTTGACCTTAGCTGGAAAGACTGAATCATGTGGTCCTTAGGCCGTCTGGATTGCTCTGCTAGGTCAAAAAAATGATACCTAAACTTAGTCCACGGTGAAGAGTTTATGCAAACTGAAGTCCTTCTGAAGACACTCGACATACTAGGGTCAAATAATTGTGATTTTGGTATTATTTCATATATGGTCTTTGCTAGGAATCTTAATGCGTCTGTTCCCATTAGTCTTGTTTTGTGTCTTGTGGAACTTTACTGCCCTAAGCTCTGAAACCCATGAACATGAATGTTCAATTTATAGAAATCACAGTTTGAGCTCAAATGTTGGCACTCAGATGGATTATACTGAATTATCCTTTTGGTTTCCAACCTGGCTAGCATATCACTTAATTTGTTGGTTGGGGTTCAAACTTGATAGGTGGTCTTATAATTTCAATTATATTTGTTCTACTTCTTGGTGTAACCACATTCTTTTCGGCTTAGACACTACATACTTTCTTATAGTCATAGTTTGTCATGCTAAAAATATGTGTGCTTGATGTCCCCAGCTTTATCATGTCTTAAGCTTTGTTATCATTTCATTTCCTTAACAAGTAAAACGCAGAGGTGGATATGGTAAGATTGTCCAGAGAGAGCTGGAAGCACAGAGAGAGTTGGTAGATTATGGTTCTGGATCATTAGATGGCTTTCAATCATCTGTAGTGTGTAAGTTATAAAGAGTCCTCATATTTCCATTCTCTCCAAAATAAAAATCTCATATTTCTATAGTTTAGCTCTTACATTGATGTATTTTATGATTCTTGCTTCTGTTCTTTATTGTTACTTGATATCTCTTTTCATATATAAATAAAATCCTCCTTCCCCATTTATCGGATGTTTCCAAAGAAGCGAAACACAATTGTTTTCAGTTCCACTTGGTGATGGTTATAGTTTGTATTTCTCATTGGCTTGATTAGTTGTTGCAATTGTGCTGGTAATCTTATGCCATTGTTAACAGATGATTTCCAGGATGGAATAGCAAAAGAAATGTCCTCTTTTCAGCTGACGTGTTTTTTGGCCTTTAATGTGATACTTGATTTCTGGAAAATTGTTAGTTACATATGTTCCAGAAGTCTTTCAGAAAATACAGAATTCACCATCTCACTGTCACAAATGGCAATGTTTTACCGACATAATGAAGCTCTGTAATGCTATAATTAATGCCATGGTTTGTTTCAGTTTGGAGATGAGAAGGGTTGGCATATTTTGTAATGGAAATTTGATTTGTTAGAACAATGAATAAGCAATTTGTCATTACCATGTTAAACTGTGCAGAATGGCAACCTCAAAATCAATGCATGACTCAAACAGAAAAAAAGATAAATGACACTATGATGCAGTTACTATTATTATATTGATGTGTTTAGTTTAGCTTTAAACAAATAATACGATGCAAGTACTTTCTGATGATGAGTATCTTAGGGTAAAACTTATAAGTTGACAATGATTTTCTAGTTCAGTCATTGTTTAATGTATTGCCTCCTGTTCTGCAATCATTTGACTGTATATTACAATCACAGATGGCAGGCATGAAGGCCGTGGTAATCGGGGCTCATATAGGCATGGTGGAGGTTTGTCCTTAAGAAATGATCTCTCTGTGTTTATAAAATACATGTACAAGCGTATCTTGTTTTTTTCTTCATGTTTTTGTTATGTGCATTAATTTTGAGATATTGCAATTACTTTTTGCTGTCATCTGGGGGCCACTTCTCCTTTTACATACAAGTTTGTGATCTTATAATGCTGACAGATTATCAGCGTAAGCGTTATCGGGATGATGAGAGATCTGGACGTGAGAATTCAAGAAGATCAGACTATGATTCAAGGCGAAACGTTGAACCCGACTCTAGACCGGTACTCTTTTTGTAGGAAAAAAACCTTCTTGGATGGCGTAACACTCTCACTTCCATAAGAATAATGTATCTTTCTATTCTTCTGCAGGAAAAGAATCCTCGTTTTCGTGAGAGTGGTGATACTGATGACGATGAAGACGATGATAGGAAAAGACGCAGATAGTTTGAGGCAATCAGAGACTCAGCAATTCACTCTCATTTTTGTCCTCTGGGCTTTATCTAGGATTTGTGTTATTCCATAGATGGCCCTGATTCTGAAGTACTGCTGTTTCTTTCATAATGTTGAACACCCATTTAAAAGAGTTACTAGAGTGGTTTTCCTCTTTGTTTCAAATGCTTGCATCATACTAGAATAAACTTCAAAAGAAAGTGATATTCTCATGTCAAACAAGGCTTCTTTCTTCAAGGACTCGCATTCCGGCGCTGATTTCTTATCTTTATATTATTCTTAGAAATTTGTTGACCCCAAGGAATTGCTAATTCTGGGAGTTAGACAAGGATAAGCAATTGCTGCCTCATAGGCCCCTTTGATTGAGGAATAAGATCTAAATTAAAGTTTTATTTCTCTTTTTTATCAAATACCTTAAATTAATGGGTCCACATCATTTAATGCAAGAATTGAAAAAAAGTTGAGAATTTTGTGTTCTTTATTAGGGTTTCGGAAATATTGTAATGGATTAAAAAATTTAATCCAGCTACAGTGCCTGTGTTGCCGGAGATTTATATTTACATTTTCACTTTTTCATAGGAATAAAAAATTATAATTTCAGCCTTGACCCTCATCATTTAGAGAGGCAAAATATTGTGTTCAGCTGAACAAGGTACCCTTCCTGTTCTTACTAGCCTCTCTTTTTTTTATAATTATTAAAGAGTTATAAAAAAATGATATTGAAAATTGAATCGAGATTTTTTTGGGTTAAAGTTGTGTCTGTATTTTAAGTATATTTTCGACTTTGAGCCTCCTCATTATAGTAAAACAGACTTTTTATTATTATAAAAAAATGGATATTGAAATAAGAGAGATGAACTACAAGGTAGCGGATATCTACCGACAAGTGAATTTAAATTAAAGGAATATTTTTAAGTATATTTTAGACAATAAAAAAGGAACCTGTATAATTCTTCAATTTTATTGCTCTCACCTAAAACTTAAACAACTAGTTTAATGGTGATAATGGCAGTAGCAACTGACGAGAAGAGCCAAAAAAGAAACAGCATCATCACATCCTTATGCAGGAAAGATGGATATAAAATTCCAGAGGCATTTATGCAAAAAATTGTTCTTATTGAAGATAATGATGGGGGCAACTATTTTGCTGACTCGGCAGTTGGATCGTCAAACATGATTAATATATAATTGTACAAGCTACATGTTGCATTTCTTATTGCTAAACAGTGGACTATATGCCACTGGAAAAATAAATAAAAGGAAAAGGTAAATAAAGTATAGAGCACTGATTCAATGTATAGCAGTCGTATTATATTAGTTAATTAATTAAATGATCATCAAATTGTGACTATAGAATATTTATAAAATAAATAGAAGAACTGATATAAGTGTTGAATATATCGAATTGGTGAAAATAATGTCATACACGAAGTCAAGAGTTTACATTATCCACATTTATATAAAATATTTTTTTTATCTAGGCATATATATATATATATATATATATATATAT
>LTAE01000183.1:89593-105888 GCA_001647135.1 Pontederia paniculata | reverse complement strand
TGCAAAACAACTATTCAAACTTTTGCCCAAGTATGTCGCAACCTGCTCTGATACCACACTTGTTGGAGATTAAGAACCAATAGGAAAACAATTCTATATACACAAAGTCAAAGAACAATTGGATAAAAATAAAACTACTATCAACTTGATTGCATTTAAAAATCTGAAAATAAAGTGGCCTACAAATAGGCATACAATGGAGAAAATGCAAAGTAAGAACATGGAGATAGTGGCTAAAAAGGTGGGAAAGAACATGGCCACAAATACCATGATTATAAATGAGACATGGGACACACACTAGCACCACTAACAACACCACTAACACACTCTTGCAACACCACTAACAACACTCTTACAACCCACTAATAACACCACTAAAAAATAAGTCATTTCATGTTGGCGCTGATGTGGACAATATTTTGAATCACATTTCAAAAACATCATCACATTAGCTTAAACACAATCACATAACTAATTTAATTAAATAATTAATCATATGAGTTAAGGAATGAAATAACTTGTCCATTTATGGTCTGGTCATGTAAGTCCCTAGGATACCTTGTTGGCAATTGACTTAAGAAGTGTAATGAGAACTTATGATGTAATAAAAACACAACAAGAAACACAATAGAGATATAAGATTATAATGCTTGAACAATATAACCTACATCCACACTTCCAACTCTTCATAGTTGGGTCTTCTTCACTAGTATGAGATATTTTATTACATGTATTTGTAGGACGATGTATGAACTTCTCAATTACAAACCTCAACTTCTACCTTGACCCATTGGCCGAAGACGAAGTAGTCACTCCCTTTCATACTCAACAATCGGAGCAGCAAAGCGAAGAAGACACAACTTCCTCTCTCTCACAAATACACTCTTACAAATCACTCTAACCACAAGATCTCAGAAAGCTCTAACAAGGAGCAACTAAGCATATTTTCAATTAGAGCAAAAAATTATTTCTTTCTTGGTATTCATATTCTTTTCATAAAGCAACATCAAATGGTATTTAACAACTTCCCACATCATTAAAATTTGAATCATGACACCATATTATTCATTTTTAGCTTATGAAAATGCATACAGGAGTTTGATGGCAGTTGCAGCATCAATATTAAATGTGAAATCTATCAGTATATCGAATATTTAATAATTTATCTTTATCATTACATATATGTTCATGACATTGGCAATGTGAGCATAATTTGACATTAAAAATGTTTATATCATCAAATTAATAATTAGTTAAGATAACCACATTCTCCCCCTAAGTTCATGTGTATTAATATTGTCTCCCCTGAGTTCAAGGTGCTTGCAAGCATTCTTTATTGGAACACTAAGATGAATGAATTGATATCTTGAAAAAAAAATTATAAGAGATTGATGAAGAAAATACAATATTTTGCCTATTTTAAGAATTATTTATGATTGCATGCCTATAAAATTGAGATTGTGTTTTATGTTTTGTCTGTATATCCTAAAGACTCCCTAATTTGAAAATTAATTATAATAAAATATTGGATGTCACAAGGTTTCCTTTAATCAAAGGGTAAAAAGATGGAAGAGGACTCGGCAATGACTATATTGATCATTGTTGCTAACATCACCTTTGCATTATAAAGAAGATGAATCTTGAGTTGATTATATAATGCATGATTTTATCCATGATTTTGCACATTCTGATGCAAAAGATGAGTAATTATTAACAAGTGAGGATAAATTTTATGATGTCATAAAGGAGATTCCCAAGAAGAGTAGACGTGTATCAATGTTTGAAATCATATATTTGAAGTTTATATTTATAATAACAACATTTTGGACACTTGCAATACCATGTTATAAAGATATTATGATTCGTAATTTGTTAGATAATTTGACATGTCTAAGAATGCCAATGTTGAAAATATATTGTGGATGCTAAGCTAAAACTTTCCATTCTTTTGGGTGACCTAAAGCACTTGCACTGTCTAGATCTTAATGATGCTTTAAATGTTCCTGAATCAATAGTATGAAAACATAATGCTGCAACAATTTTCTGAAGAGACTTTGAGGGTTGCTTTGTGGTGACTTTGAATTTGCTCATGAGTCTTTAGAGGTATCGCCAATAGGTCAGCGAGGGTACACAAGCTACGACCGAGGAGAATGCTCGAGAAATCCTTTTGTTGCAAGGCAGGGAGAAAGCTAGGCAACAAGAACTGAATAGAAACTATTCTACCAAATCTCTCATCATTAATAACATTGTCGCTCTCAAACATTTAATGCATGGTGATTTCATCACTATTTCAATGAGAATGATTGACCATTATCTTATCCACATATTAGTCCTTAATGTTTAGAAAAAGGGCCTACAATCATCTAACATCAGGGTTCAAATAACTCCAATACAAAATTTTGGAACGGATCGTTACGGCCCATGAAAGACCTTCACAGTTGGGTTTGTACCCATGACAAGTCCTTCATGGTCGTGACTGAATACATGACGTTAGTACTCTACCCTTCACTGCCCGTGGTTGGAGCTCTCATTGGCATAACCAAATGTTCAATATTTTCTCTTCCACTTCACGGTCCATGACATGTTTCATCATGGCCATGATCACATACGTATTACCTTCGTCTCAACATCACGGCCCATGACATGTATGTTCACGGCCATGACAGAATGCTTGACTTCTACTCCTTTGTTTCACTGCTAGTGAAGCTTCTTCACGGCATCCCTCAAGTTATGTCACAATGTATGACATGTACAATATGTTTCACGGATGTGACCGCATACAAGACATTTACACTATGTGTTCACAGTCCTTGTTATAATTAATGTTATTGTAAGGGGAAAACTTTGGAACCCTTGTTATAATTAATTTTAGTTTCAAATTTTTTTGATGTGTATAATATTATATCTAATGATTTTTCATGATTTCCTTGATATTTTGATCTTTATTAGCATCCTAGAGAGGAATAGTGAATTCTTAGTTCTCTCTTATTTCTAAAATTGATCTTTGAAATTTCTATTCAAATCATTGCATATGACATCTAGGTAGCATCCTAGTGAGGAACACATTAGGTATGAGGTATATAAGATTGACATCTTGGAGAGGAACGATCCATAGCTTAGGAAATACATTTTAATTCGTCTCAAATTACTGATAGATTAGATTGAAATCCTCGAGAGGAATTGTCGAATCCACTAGATTTGAGATATTTGGTCATCCTAGAGAGGAAAGGAAATAAGACTTTAAGTGGATCCTAATCCTCGTAATAATTTGATTAAAATTGAACTTTCATTAGACTTTGGTAAAATATTGTTTCTCCAAACTTATCTTATGTCATCTTGCACCAATGCTTGTTATCAAAAGATGATTTTTATCCTTAATCAAATGTCATCTCTTGTTAGTTGGTGGAATTAGATAGATAATAATATCAATTCTCATGGGAACAATGCTATACTCACTTGAACTATTACGTGATCACAACTAGTGCACTTGCTAGCGAATTTTTGTCATCTTAGTATGCATCATTGAATTGTAGTGGGGCTTGGCTCACTATGATTTGACTGTAACAAGCATGACAAGCCGTAGTGAATCAAGAATGGGTCGTGAACCCTTGTTTCTATCCATAATGCACTCATTTATTCCATAGCGTATTTTAGTTCCACATTGTTATAATTATATTATTTCATTGATTATGTCTATTATGATGCTATCCATCATTACTATGTGATCAAATATTTGTTATGTTTCATGTTTTTAGGGTAAAAAATATTATTTGATAACTATCGTCCACCTAGATATCAATATGCATGGCAAGCCATAATTAGATTAAAATATGCAAGAATGATTGTTAGGTTTGATGCAATGAAAAGAACATGAAGTTTTGAAAAATTTAGTCTTGGCGCATTAACGACGGGGAAGATGTCTTCGACATTTCTTGGGAGTTATTTCTTTAATTAGCAATAGTATTTGAACTTTTCATGTATGACCTCGAAGGGAGGGTCAGTTTAGTTAGCTATGTTTATATGTTGATGATGCGTACCAATTTATTCATATTTTTCATAGCATACTTGATCTATTTTTTTTTTTCATTTCTATTTTTTTTCATTTCTATTTTTTTTCATCTAGTTTAGTTAGTTATGTTTTTTTCATTTTATGTACTTATTTGTATTTATTTATCGAGTCATAAAACTATCTAATTTGTTGATTTTGATTGTCTAGAAAGCAAGATGATGAAGAGACGAAGACATAGAAAAAATAGCACTAAATTCGGAGTTAAAATGAGCCTGAAATCATGATTTTCAATATCCTTGATATTTAAACATACAGTCACAGCCGTGAAACTAATGTCACGACCCATGACAAGCAAAAAAATTGACATTCCTACTGTTTCATGGCCCATAACTCCGCGATCACTGTCGGGGAGGGTCTTCAACTGGATATCACGACCCGTGACAGCTACTGACTCAGTTTTTAGTTGTGGTCACGGTCGTGAGACCCATTTCATGGGTCGTGACATCCTCTATATACGATTTTTATCGTCATTCACCCGTGACTACGTGAGGAGGAGTTTTTAGCTACGGTCACAATCTTGAAAGCCATTTCAAAGGTCCTGACAATATGGGAAAAAAATTCTTCAGTCATAGTCATGACAATCTTCTCACGGATAGTGAAAATTTTTAATATTTAATTATATTTAAGTTTTAGATTTAATTTTATTTAATCTTCGGTCATGGTCATGACGATTGCATCAGTTGAAAACCTATAAATAAATCATGGCTTTAATTTTGGGGGGATACAGCATGCCTTATTCAATAAGTCTGAAACTTTAAGCTCCGAGCCTGAAGAGAGCTTCATGTTGGAGAAGAAGAAATTACTCTTCACAAATTTTGAAGGAGAAGATCATCTAGATGGTGTTACTCCTTATTATTCTTCTTTCTCTTTATTCCAAAGGATGAACTCGCTTGTAATTTTTTGGTTTATTTTCTTGGAGTAGATTTTAATATAAGAGAAACATGTTAACTATTGAATTAATTGATTTTAGCTCTTCAAATCTTTATGCACGTGAATGTTGTATTTAATATTGTTTTATGATTTCTTTGAGATTTTGATTCTTTGCTAGCATTCTAGAGAGGAATAACAAACTCTTAGTTCTCTCTTAATTCTGAAATTGATCTTTGAAATCTATATTCAAAGATTGTATGTCACATCTGAGTTGCATCCTACAGAGGAATATTTAGGCGTGTAGTTTGTGAGATTGGCATATTGGAGAGGAACGATCCACAGCTTAGGAGATATAATTTCATGCATCTTAATTCCTAATAGATAAGATTGGCATCCTGAAGAGGAACGATCGAGTCTATCTAGAGTTAACATAGTTGATTCACCTTTTAGAGGAAATCATACATTGGGCAGATCCTAATCCACTAAGGGGATTTGATTAGAACTAAAATTTAATTAATCTTGGGGTAAAATGAACTTCTCCCTCTTTTATCTTATCTCATCTTGATCAAAAGGTTGTTGACATCAAAAAAATACTTTCCTTTTTCTATTTCTTTTAGAAAAACTATTTTTTTTAACAAAAGCTCCATTCTCTCCTATTAGTTAGTGGAATTAGATAGATAATAATATCAATCCTCGTGGGAATGATACTTTATTCATTATTTCTATTACTTGATATGACTAGTGCACTTACTAGCTATTTTATCTGTCATATTAGCATGCATCAATTGATGTTACTCAAGTCTCCTCAAAGTAAAGATAATAATTGGTCATGTGATTATTCTAAGGACGTGAGTCAAAGAGAACTCAAATATATCATATGTGCAAGGTTCAAATGATGATGAATAAAAAAAAAGATTTCCAATCACGTATATGCTTCATGTATGAAATGCTTGATGTATATTATGAAAATGCCCCATGCTTATGTTGGCCTTGAATTGATTTATGTTTAAATATTATGCTAATAAATATGATGGCTATAACATGATATGCATGGCATATGGTGTAGGTCAACCTTTACATACTTTAATCATGAAGTTTTTGCCTCCCTTGCTTCTTAATACATGCAGGTAATGATGAGTGCTGGACTTGACGGTGGTTTGTTCATGTCAATTTTAGTCTACACATAGATAAATCTAGGTCTTATATGCCTTTAGGTTATCATATGTTATGTCCAATAAACATATTATTTAATTATGTTATGAGTCTAATACGCCTAAGAGTCAAATGTAACAGCCTGAAAATCCAACTGAGGACATATGCATCCCGGACGAAATTTTGAACCGTTACATGGACTTTTCTTATGGCATCGTGATTTAATACAGCGGAAGACTTGAAAATACACTAAATTTAAAAACTTGAACTTGACATTTTGCAGCGGAAACATAATCATTAGGATCCATTCCAAATCCATAATAGGCTCTAACAAAAATCCATTATTGTGTTTATACATATTCTCCACATAAAATTTTGCATTCCACTTTACAACTTTAAAGGCTCATAGGCCATACATAGACATGGACTATAATTTCATAACATGAGTACAATGACTCGATCTAGAAAATATAAAATAAATAACTCAACTCAATGGTCATTAATACTTTCTTATGTGCAATCATTTATTATGAGTGCCGCCACTTGAGCCGTCTTATAACTCAAATCAATAGCTGCATGAACTCGGGTACAGGGGAGGCCCACTTCTCATTAGTTGTATGTAAAGATTTTTCTTATCATCATTAAGAATACTCATACATATATTATAAAGATTCCACGTATAAATAGGTTAGCAATTAAAAGAGACATATCTCAATAATTCACTTAACATATAACTTCATATCCCAACATAACCCTAAATCATAGGTCATCAAAATGGCATCACCTTCATAATCCTAAGGAATTTGCATATCTTGGGGACATTTTCATAACATCAAACATTACATACATTAAATATATAAGTGCCTAGGTGACTTATGTTCATATTCAACATTCATAGCATAATTTGTATCTTAATCATATGATACATTAGAGTTCTTTTAAACTCATCATCATCATCATCATCTTTATCATATGATTCATTCTTACATTTTTAAGTGCATATTCATTATTCTTTACATCTTGGTCATATGATCCATTTGAGTTCTCTTTGACTCACATCATCGTCGTCGTCATCATCATTGATGACAGAAAAAGATACACTTATTTAGGTTGATCCCGTTCCCATAAAGCTTACCCCAATAATCTCTTTTGATTACAATATATACCGATTTGTTTCCATTTTTCCATCTTCTGAATGATCGGTATCATCACTATTGATTCTTGGGAATATAAGCTAAATTAAGAAGAATCTTCGTATATAATCACCGAATATTTGAAGTTTGAAATTCTTTCCATTTTCTATTGATGCAGCCGAAGGAGGAAGATTTTGCCTTTTTTGGACTTGCCTTTTTTGAAGATTCTCCAGCTCCTTGACTTTTTGGGAGCGCAAAATGGGTGTTCGGATGGAAGCAACGAGGAGGATAAAAACGGAGGAAGGACGATCATTCAAGGGGGGAGGACGGACGGCTTGAACGCAAGAAAACTTATTTTCGCATTTATCTTTTTATCAAACACTATGTTGGCTAAGTTAAACTACGTTTGCGCAACTTTTGTGCCCAGGATGTCCGGCTAATCTCCATTGCCGGGATCCTGGGCTAACTCTGTTTTACTTTGATCTACTCTGATATGCACTGAAACTTATCTCTTTTATCGTCCACTTGATCTCGTGTATTGATTTGTAATGACGAGCTTTTGATTTATATTTTGTTAATCGCCTGGTTTCTGACCCAAGTGCACGCCACCCATAAAGGGTTTTATGATGCCGCCTTCACACGATGAGCCGTAAGGTTAGTGTTGAAGTATTTGGGGAAATCTTAATCTGTGTCGAACTCCTTTGGTTAGGGGATAGGTGAGAGTTTGCCCCTACCTCTGGAGATTGACCCGGAGCGAATAACTTTGTCTTGAATTTGATTTAGGGACTTGGTTGGAAAGGCTAACCGAGTTGCCTTGACCTCTAACGAGGCTTGATAGGTTGCTCGGAAGGCATTCTCTTGATTGGACCCCGTAAGCATGCGCCACCAGGTGTGGGGGCTTACTGATCCGGTTACCCCTGTAGGGTAATGCTCCAACCTGAGAAACTCTCCAACCAAACCACTAGATCCCCCTTAGGGAAGAGGTTAATATCTGGTGAAATCAGTATCTCTCTCCCTCGAATATGGGTGTCAAGACCTATTTATGATATCGGGATTTAAGATGGTAATCTCTCTTCCAAGAGGAAGAGTATGACCATGGCTAGATTATATTCGGTCAAGCCTTGAATCTTACCCGCAAGGGTGGGGAGGTGAAAAGGTATAACAGCTGCCGCGAGAGCGGGGCTGTTCTGATCCGTAATATAAAAGCCTGGACGACATTCACGTGATTTTACGACAAAGAGTAGACAAATGTAATTCAGAGGTAACCCCAGGGTCCTGGTGTCCTCCTATCATTAGATATCATTCCTTTTAATTCCGTTTTCATTAATATAAAACAAACAAAAATTATTATCCTTGTTGATTACCCCTCACCCATTCCGGTTAGGGCCTGAACCTCTAGTGTCAAGCCCCCTAACCGTAAAGGCTTGTCTGAGGAAAAGTTGGAATAGGAGCGTGAAAGCAAAGTGTCCTAGTGGATCGACACCTAAAGTACTCGACGATTGCCGTATACTTGCGGTGATAGGAGTGTGCATAGGTTTATAAATTGTGAAATTTGAAGTGAAGAACATTCTGCGTAGAAGATCAATCCTGGTTAACTCCATAACCTGTGGTTATCATCTAACTTACTCCACACTTCGCATCATGCTTCATAAAAAGGTGGAGGTTGTTGATCCAACAAATGAGAGTGTCAATACATAGGTAGAAATTGAGATAACTCCAATCAAGGATGATGTAGAATTATCACATCCAGTTCAATAGTCAGAATAGATAGAACCAAAAGAATAATATGAAGAGCAATCAAAAGAGGTTGTGTCAATTGTCGTTGGGCATCCTTGCAGACAGATAGGTCTTCCTAAGAGATATGACCATGAGTACATTGTTGCATATGTATTTCAGGTGGCTAAAGAGGTGGAGTATCTGGAGTCATCTAGATATAGGGACGTCATCACATGTGCATACTCTAAGCAACGAATTGAGAGGATGA
The DNA here is from genome assembly GCA_001647135.1 of Pontederia paniculata. Taxonomy (NCBI): domain Eukaryota; kingdom Viridiplantae; phylum Streptophyta; class Magnoliopsida; order Commelinales; family Pontederiaceae; genus Pontederia; species Pontederia paniculata. The sequence continues at coordinate 96,680 of LTAE01000183.1, read as the reverse complement.
ATGAGGAGATTGAGTCTTTTCACAAGAATTAACTTGAGAGCTAGTCAAGTTACGAAAAGATAGAAAGATCGTCGGTTCAAGTGGATCTTCAAGAGGAAGCTTGTAATTTTTAAATTTCAAGGCATCAAATATAAGGCATATCTAGTTGTTAGGATTCAATCTGAAAGAGAGAGTGGACTATAATGAGATCTTCTCACCAATAGTCAGACAACTTCCACCCAAGTGTTACTTGCCCTTGTGACATATGAGATTGAACAATTGGATGTGAAGATTGTCTTCTGGCATGTAAAACTTGAAGAAGACATCCTTATAAGTCAGTCATAGGGGTTTCTCATTCAGGATATGGAAGACTATGTTTGCAAGTTGAAGAAGTCTGATGCAAAAAAGAAGTTCATATCTTGGGTTCATATGCCAATATAATTATAAGTTTGGCGTATGACATGATGTGCACTAGGTCTAATATAGTGCATGTTGTTAGTGTTGTCAGCAGTTTCATGGGCAAACTTAGAAAGAGCATTGGCAAACAATGAAGTGTAACTTTTGATGTTCGTGAGGTATTGGTCTCATATATGAAAATGATACTGAGTGTTTGATTGTTAGTTATTCTTATTCGGATTAGTTGTAGATGTAGATGGGAGGAGATCAATGGCATGTTATGTTTTCACATTGGGATTGGGCAATTATGTCATTAGTTTGAAAGCTACGCTACAATTGCGATTACATTGTCTACTATAGAGGTAGAGTATGTGGCACTGATAGAAGTTGCTAAGAAAGACATTTGGTTGAAAAGTCTAGTTGGAGATCTTGGACTACATCAGGATCATGCTACAATGTTGTGTTAGTTTGGTTGCAATATGTTTAGCAAAGATCATGTGCATCATGAAAGAACTGAACATGTTGATGGCAAATATCATTTCATTCATACTGAGAAGAGGATGAAAGTGACGGAGGTTGGCACAAAAGATAACCCAATTGACATGTACATAAAGTCAATTTCTACTAGCAAATTCCGACATTGTTTAGACTTGCTCAACATTGACAGTTAGCAAAAGCCCCATGACAAAAATTGACAGTAGCATATTTTGGAAGACATATTTTTTAGAAGATTCAAATCAAGGTGGAGTTTTTTTATAACACCTTGAATCCTAACTCAATTGAAAGAGCATTCATTCCCCCAAATCTATAACATGCTTCACAATCAAAGGTGCTCAGATACGGGGATCTCGCTGCCCTAACTATGCGCCTGAAGGGTGTCAAGGGGGATCCAGGAGGATTCCCCTGCTCAAAGTGTGGGGACGAAACCACCCCTCGAAAATTTTTGGGGTCTATTATGTATTTAAATATAAATTTCATATCTTTTGTGATGGATGTCCTATTTTCCAAGGACTTCTGCAGAGCCTATCTAAGGAAATTTTCTATTTTTATTATGGAAGTGTATGTATAAACTTCCTAGGATTAAAGTTAGGATTAAGTGTCTAATTAAATAATTATAATCCTTTATGTAATTCTCTCATCAATAATGTTTTATCGTGGCCCGAGGATGTTCCCTAATTAGGATTAAACCTCATAAATCTCATGTATTGTCTTCTTTGTGTGATATTGTCTCTCATTCATTTGATATTCACAAAAACTAATATCAGAATGTCTTGGTGCCCTCTTTAATAGTTCTCCTAAGATCAAAACATCATCCTAAGTATATAATTAGATCCAAATTAAATGATATACTTTAGTCTCATTTCAATGGATGTTGAAGTGAAACAGACCATTTCTTACACTTTGATTTATTTTTTTGAAGATTGTTTAGAAAGTAAGAATTTATTAGCTCTGGGTGTTCAAAATAATACAGAAAATTTTCTTTTATGTAAATAAGCAAGGAATTCGACATGCAAAATATTGTGTTATGGAAAAAAAGATAACTTTCATGGTGCATTTGGTTGGAGAATAATGATAAAAAGAATAAGAAATTATACTATATAGAATGTGATGTTTTTTTTGTCGGTACTTTTGTTTACGTGTGAGTGGTAATGGTACAATTTTATTATAGGTATTACAAAGTATATCATTGTAATTTTTGGATTAATATTGGACTTATTATTAAAAGACTAACTTACTCTTGTGTCAAATATTAATGACATGCACTTTTTTTGTCTAAAACATAAATATTTTATTTCTTTTACAACTATAATTAATATTTACCATTTATAACATAATAATAATATTTTATTCTTAATAGCTTAGCTTTCTTACATGATGAACATTAATGCCACCAATAAAATATAATTGATCTCTTCCGCCTCTCTCCTTTAGCCTAAGCTCACATTTGCCATCCATGTAGACAATGAAAAACTTGGACTGACTCGCATCATAACACCTAATGAGTAATCATCTCATTGTAGATGACATTGATAAAGAACATTGACAAATAGCATGACACGAACCATGAGCTCATATCTCATCATCGACGTTGACAAAGAAGGTTGATTATCATAATCTGAACGATGATGATCTTGCATCTCACATGATATTTTATTTTGGACATATTTTTTGTTTGGTTGATAAATAAATATTTTATATATTATATGTGTTCGGATTCTGACATATGGATGAGATTAGAATATTAGATGAAGAAATGAGAATATTGTGATTATTTTTTTTTTAAATGAAATGTTCTTGTTTCCTAGATAAATAGGTTAGAGCACAAGTAGTTGTTACCATCACTAATTTTTTTCATTGATACAACATAACCCATCCTATGTTGGCAACACAAAAAAGAGGGTGCTCAGCTTATAATCCACTACGCCTAATGAACAAAGGTATTCCAAGTTTTACTTATCAATAATTCAATTATTCTATAATAATTTTGTAGAGTGTAGGTTTTATTCTTCTGAATAAAGTGCTAATCTTGTCAGTAATCAACTGTCAAAAGGTGTTGTAGGATATATATATTGAAGACGTTATATCCGTTTGGACAAAAAACTAATAGGCAACATCAAAGGCGTATAACCTAATTCATGCATTTAGTCATATTCCATTAAATGTTTGATGCAGATATGTAAAATATCTTTGTATTCTTCCTCCAAACAATGTCGTATAATTGAGAAAATCTTACTATTTTAAACTTTGGTCTACAAATTATTGCAAAATTACAAAATGAAATAAAATATTCAAGTCAAGATACATCATGATGAAGATATTTTCTTCACATTTGGACCAACTATCAATAAAAAATAATGAAACTAGAAAGTGCTTCCATGGAATTCCTCATGATTTTCATTTGTTGTCGAGCATGTATGACGATCGCGTAACAAAAATATATCAAATGCAAGAGCACATTGACTCAACAAAGATGATAAGTAATAAGATTTTCACCCTTATTGTAGCAGTAAACCATGAGTTGTGCTCCTTCGTCATCAGACTTTGTTTGAACATGGTCGATCTTCTTAATAATTTGTCCTTCATCATATAAAAATCCATCATTTCTAGCTCTTGCCTTCCGCTATCAATGTTAAGTTTGGATGCTTCTTCCCCAACCTACGGTTACTTCGCCATGGGGTTCGGATCCATTGGAGAGAGAGAGATCATCTTTGGCGGTCAATGACTGCCAAAAATTTCTTCTCAACCATCATCAATGAATCACCCTCATAGAGAAGTCCGAAGTTAAGTTTATGGTGCTTCTAGTTCTTCACCATTGAAGCTCCTCCTCTTAAGCATGGAAGGAGAGGAAACAACTATTCTGCATCCAGAGCAACCTTAGAAGGTTGCATAGTTGTTTCCAGAGCGAATTTTGATCCCAACTTGCCTATCAATATGATGAATTGGATGGAGAAAATACACTCAATAAAAAAATCAAAAGAAATTGCCGATGACAAATAAATAAGCATATTGAAAGATATCAACAAAATATGAGGAGCACACCAACTATTATTATGATCAAACAAGATATTTTTGTTGATCCCTTAATAGACTAGGTGAAAGAAACGGAGCATGCGATGATGAGATTGAAATAATCTTGGTTGAATTCTCGGCAAACATGATTTTATATAGAAGTGATGACGATTGACATGAAAGGAATCAAATTTCTCACTTAATATCTAATTAATGTTGATTAATGCGTGAAATTAATTGTATTTATCACCGCAATTAATCACCTGATCTTTTTAATATTTCATTTATTTGTTGAGTTATTCTTTGTTGGCATGGTTGGTTAATATTCTTTCCATGAAAACAAAATTATTCAATTTCACATTAATGATAGCATTAATTTCTAGGTATCGGTGAAGGCAACCACAAATTCATGCCAGCAATGAATTCTTAGTAAAAAATGTTAAATCATGCGCAATAAACAATTATGTGTATGAATTCAATCTATTATGATTTTTTTTATTTCATTCATTTGTTTGTAATGAAAAGATAATTAATGAATCTTTATGAGATTTCAATGGCTCATACATATTGAAATATTTATTTATATATATGAAACAATTATGTGATTGTTATTTAATATTATTGAAAATATAAAAAAAATCTATATTTTGAGCTTTGATGGAGTAATTTGTGTCTTTCTATAATTGAGATCACAAGGTATGGTCAGCATATGTCTGGTCTGTGACAAACATGAAATGGAAGGTTGTGCTGCACGAAAAAGCTTTAAATAAAATAATTCAAACACGAAATAAAGGGGTTGTCATTAATCTAAAGATCGAGGGAAAAACATATCATATTCAAATAATATTGGATTCACCACATGAGCAATTCATTGTCATCAATTCAATGAAAGTAGAAAAGACAAATAGAGAAATGGAGGTTCATATATTATAAAGTTGACTTTCATTAAGTTTGTCAACATATTCCAATTTAGGGTGTTCATGTGTTAGCTTGGGTCACGATCTCAATCCCAATCCAATTCAAACAATTTTCGTGAGGTCTGGTTGATAAAAACATAATCCTCAAATATGATCCAATCAGGCCCAATTGAGCTTGGAGTGGATCAAGTCATGTGATCAGATTACCCAATTAATTTTTTTAGTTTTAATTTTTAATATTAAATTTTTGGTCTAAGATTGAAAATATTATTTTAAAAATAAGAATGTAGGTATTTTCTGAACATTTATAATATTTGTCAATAATATAAAATATTTTATTTCAATATATTTTAATTTTAAGTAATTTTAAATTTCAAACTAAACAAATTGGTTTAATGTTCTAAAAAAATTAAGAAATGGTCGAGTTATCAGGTTGGGTTGGGTTAATCGAGTTTAAAAAATTAAGATACATATATGACCCATTGATGGTCGGGTTGTGTTTGGGTCAATTTGGATCTGATCTAAACCAACTAAAATTTGGTCGATCTAATTATTTTTGTTTTGTTAACTAAACAAATGTTGACTAATGCATGTATGGATGGATCCAGTTATTTTTATTTATTGATGATTTTAACTTTTGGATATAAGATTTAAAGTTGAAAATTTAAGTTGTTTGAATTTATAGAGAATTAAATTAAATAGTTCATGGGTGTGAAATTAAGTTGGAAAAAACATATTTTAATTGTGATAGGTAGTTGAATGTTCACCTAATCAATTATATACTTTATAATGCTTTAAAATTTGTAACTCCAAAATGAATCCTTAGATGTCTAGTTTCTACAGCAAAAAGATCTTCTCAAACTAAGATGTATTTAGAGATTTATGGATAAGTAAGTGGGTGTGGGTCTAGCTTGCAAGAATGAATACGCAGACACGATCTAAAGTTATATCATAAATTTTGTACTTGAAGAAAAAAAATATGAAACTCAGGAGTCTGAAATCTTACAAAACTAGTTTCCAATCCAAATGGAATGACCTTAAAATCATATCTACAGAGGGAGTTATGAGGAAAACAAGTGATGTATATTACTTTTCATATTTACAATTTGAATACTAGAATATCTGTAATCATGAAAATTTCTATGAATAACTCTTGATGTAGAAAAGTTTGAAATTAATATATGACTAAGATTTTTTATTCTACTTTCAAACAAAATTTGTTTCAACATATTTGGACTTCTACAATGAAACTATAAATAGTTCTTTCACTGTGTGTCAATATGCTAGAATGTGTAGTTGGCTTAATTGATCAACTAGTTTATCTTAATTTCTATAAATCACCTACTTCATGATAAATTATGAAAGTTTGAATTATTTGTCTTATGATTACTTGCTTTTGAAATGTATTATTTGATATTATGAATTGATACAAAGGTGATATGCATCATTATTTTGATTTCCATTTGTATTAATCTAAAGATATGAATATCATGAAATCGTATTCTATATATGTGATTAGTTGTGATTATTGTATCTTGATGCATAATGTCGATGTGTATCATGTGATCTTCACTCTTTTCAATGAAACTAATAAGTGAAAGATTATGTGGCAAAAAATGATAGAATTGAAACTAATTAAGTATCACACGAAATAATCTGTGGGGCCACCTTTAGAATTCATCTACCGGGATTCTTAAGTAATGAAATTAGTATGTGGCTCAAATGAGCAAGCCCTACGAGGTAATGGTCTAAAAAGAGACCTATGGCGCACCGATATATGATGTCATATCGTAGTGCCAGCTGTGAATATGATAAGTAAAGATAATAAATGAAAAAAAAATTGAACATGTGATATGATTTTGTATGATTTACATTTGAGATCTTATGTGTTTTTAAAAAGGGAAATTGTGAATTATGAATTTATATATGTATGGATTGATCATGTTTATAGATGTTGCCTTATGTTTTTAAGAATAATATTTCTACTCATTTGACATTTGAGAGTTTACCATTATATGCATTTAAGCTTGTTATTGGTCCTACATACGAGCCTTTGCCTATGAAAAGAATATCATATTTTTTTCTTGAACTTGGATCGTGCAGGCTAAGAGATAATAGATGGTGGTTTATGTTCATGACGCCATTTTGCACATAGAATGAGTCATTCATAAATAGAAAAATATTTTGTATTCTATAGTAGTTTTGGATTTGTTGCTTTTGGATAGATGCACAATGTGTGTGTGTGTGTGTGTATATATATATATATATATATCCTAGATAAATAG
>LTAE01000183.1:3765-85091 GCA_001647135.1 Pontederia paniculata | reverse complement strand
TATATATATATATAGCTCTATGTCACATGTCACACCCACAATGTCTTATTCAACGTATCATGTCCATAATTTTTTTTAAATAAAAAAAGCTTAAATAATAATTTTCAATTGATAAAATTATTAAGAAACTATTGGTAAAAAAAATTTTAGTTCTGAATATGGATACAATTTTATCTTATCTTTTCTCTGCATACAAAAGGAGAATAATTTTATACCACATCAAACCTAATAGTAACTAATTATTTACAAAAAGTAAGATCCTAAAGAAAATAAGAATGATTTATAAAGAGTCCTAATTCAAGTAACTTAAGAATCACACTACACCTAATTCAAGTAACTTAAGAATTACACCACACCTAATTCAAGTAACTAATAATTTATAAAAAGTAAGTGCTAAAGAAAACAAGAATTATTTATAAAGAATCATAATTAAAGTAATTTAAGAAAAATAAAATTTTATTATCTTTGAAATTAGTTATTCACTAGAACAATACTAAAAAGCATAAGATATCATTAAAAAAAACCTAACTCAAATAAAGGAGAGGTCGAAGTCACGAGAAGAAGTCAAGTGGCTCATTAGTACGAATACATACATCTAATATTAAAATATTTTTTATCTAAAATTTATAATTTGAGAGAGACTAAAAAAGATAAAATTAGATGACATGCTTTAAAATTATCTGACATATACTCTAAAAAAATTACTTTATTGATATTTTTTAGATTGATTTTTTTTATCTTATAAGAGAAAATAATAAATATATACAATGGTCATTTTAAAAGAGTACTAACTTAAATGATTTAAAAAAATTAAAATTTTCGCGAAAAGTTTCTTAAATTTTTTTAAATGATATTTTAGAAAATCTTAAATAAAACTTTGTATTATAAGAAAATAGCATTTTTTTATAAAAATATCTTGCAATAAAAAGTTTGTTATAGAAGACAATAAATTTAAATAAAAATATAATTATTTGAAAGAGTCCTAACTTGAATGAAATAAGTAACATTGAAAAATTAATAAGAAGAAAATTAGTATTTTATTTTTAAAATTATTTTATATGTATAGATATTATATGGATTGTAATGTAACAATAAAATAAATAAGTATATTTTTAGTTTTTTAGTCCCATGTTCGAAATTAGTAAACAAAGAAAAATAATAATTATAAAAAAGAATGTCAAACAATATTTTAAAAAATTAAGAAAATTTGTCAAATAAAAATTATAGAGAAAATAAACCAAGTGATTATTTTCTTTATAAAATTATCTGATAGATATTCTAAAAAAAGGTTAGTTTATTAGTATTTTTGGGATTCATTTTTCCCCTATAAGAGAAAATAAATAAAATAGATAACAATCATTTTAAAAAGATTCATAAATTAAATGATTTAGGAAAATTAAAACTTTCAGGAAAAGAAACTTATATAAGATAATAAATTTAAATTAAAAATATAATTATTTACAAAGAGTCCTAACTTTAATAAAATAGATAAAATTGAAGATAATATTAATATGGCAAAAGTTAATATTTTGTTTCTAGATTTATATGTTATAAATGTTATATAGATACTTAGATAATGTAACAATCAGGCAAATATATAATAGTTTTACCTTTTTTTAATCACACATTTGAAATTAATGATATAAAAAGGAGAAGAGTGATTATAAAAAAAGAATGTCTTAGGTTCATGCCAAATGACATGCTCAATATATTTTAAATTTATTATTTTAATAAAAAATTAATATTAATATAATTAATGAGAAGAATGATTATAAAAAAAAGAATGGTTTTCAATGTTTAATGAGGTTCATGCCAAATGGCATGCTCAATATATTTGAAATTTATTTTCTTAAAAAAATAAATTTAATCTAATTAAAAAATCTAATAAAATAGTATATCATTTTATGCTAAATATATTGAGAACTCTAAAATTTAGTTAGTCAGTAATATTTGATTTACTTTATTATTTTAAATATTTTGTGTTGATACTTTAAAATATGGATCCTTAAAATATGCATTTTCAATTATTACACTCTACACTTTTTTTAAGAGATGGAGAGAGTGATTTTTTTGTCAGAGTGTTGTTATAAATAATAAACTTGAAGATAAAGTTAAAAGGAGAGATTTTTTTTAAGTTTATTTTATATATTATAGATATTATATAGATAATGCAACAATAACATAAATAAATAAATAATATTTTACATCTTTTTATTTTCATATTTGAAATTAATGATATAAAAAAGAGCAGAACGATTATAAAAAATATTTTTCAATGTTAAAATATTGTTCATGACAAATGACATACTCAATATATTTCAAATTTATTTAAACAGATTATATAAAAACAATGTCTTTCAATATATAAACAAGACTCTTGCCAAATGTCATGCTCAATACATTTTAAATTTATTTGTGTAAAAAAATAAATTTTAATACAATTAAAAAATCTAATAACAAAAAAGTATATCATTTTATGCTAACTTTATAATTTCATATATTTAAAAATTAGTTAGTCAATAATATTTATTTTATTTTATAATTTTAAATATTCTATGTTGGTACTTATAAATATGTAGTTTTGGAATACTCAATTTCAATTATCATACTATGCCTCCTTTTTAAAAAAAATAGAGAGAATAAAATATGAGCGTTGTTATAAATAGTAGACTTTTAAATTTATTTTCAACAAAAAATATGAAATTTATAAAGGAAAAGAGACAAATTAGGAAAATAAATATTAAAAATATTATTCAAATAAATTAAGAAAAAATGGAAAATATAATTGATAGAAAAACTAAAACAAATAATTATATTTTTATAAAAGTATTAATCTAGAAAAATTGTTTATTGAAAATTATTTTCTTCCTATAAGAGAAAATAAATAAAATATATAACAATCAGTTTAAAAGAGTCCTAACGGTAGAATAACTTGACACCAAGAAGGGGTGAATTAGTGTAATAAAACTTTAAACCGATTTCACAATAAAAAATACGGAAGCTCAAATCATAAGTTCTCAATCAAGAACAAGTGCAATAATGATATGAGAATGCAATATGATAAGTAAAGCAAGTAAGAGAGAAATGCAAACTCAAGACAAAGAAATTGTTGACGAGGTTCGGCCCCAACTTGGCCTACGTCCCCGCTCCGACTTCTCGATCTCGAGACCGTCGAAGATCCACTAGCTTTCCTTCGTAGGGCAAGGAAGACCCGATTACACCAAATTCGTCGTTTCTCCGCTTCAAGAGGTAGACGAAATATCTTCTCCAAAGAAGCTCACAATCTCAATCTTTTCTCTAACCCAAGAGGTAAGGTCACAACCTCTATTNAATTCGATCATAGTACATGACTATTAAATTATTTTTATCGTAAATGCCAAATTCATTTTTAACAATAAAGTTTATCGCTCTCTCTCTCTCTCTCTCTCTCTCTCTCTCTCTCTCTCTCTCTCTCTCTCTCTCTCTCTCTCTCTCTTACAATATGTGCTCACAACAAAACAAGAGAGAAGAAATAAAAGATTCAACAGTTTTGGCTCAAAGACTTCAAGATATGATCTCCCTTTAGTGTTTGATATTTTTCTTGAAGCGTTACTTCATTATAGCCCTTTGGAAGCTCCTTTATGAGTGTCTTCTACCAATATGATTGTTGCTTTCTTTTGGACAAAAAAATTAGCCGTTGTAACTTTTTTTCAAATATACTCTTTCACTATTTTGGTTATAGATCTTCGCACAGATACTCAAATGAGTTGATCTTTTATTATGTGGAAAGCTAATAAGATTATCTACAACTTTTGTATTCATGGGTTGACCTAGATCTGATGAAAATAAGATTAAATATCTCGTTGAAGTTCGAACATTATTTTTACAAACTAAGATCGGTCGATCGATCTTGTGTTAGGTTCAACCGACTTTGATGAGTTCTTCAACCGACCTTCGTGGTTCGACCGACTTCATGAGTTCTTCAACCGACCTTCGATTTCGACTTCATTTTGGATCAATCGACCTGTCCAAGGTTCGACCGACTTTGATGAGTCCTTCGACCAACCTTCGTGGGTTCGACCGACCTTTATATCAGGTTCAACCGACCTTCACTATTTTAGTCATAACTCTCTACACAGATATCCGATTGATGTGATTCTTGATTTCTTGGAAAGCTAATAAAAATGTCTATAACTTTTGTGTTCATGAATCGATCCAGATCTCTCGATAACATCTTCAAAAATCTTGTTGAACTTTGATTGGTATGTTGTGAGAGAGTTTATCCATCCAACTTCGAAACTTCCTAAATTATGATGCATCGAATCATTGAAAGTTTCAAGTCTTCATTCCACATATCTTTTCATCACATAAATAACTTATTAGTAAATATAACTCAATCCAAAACATAAAGTATGATGACCAAATATAATATGACGTTTAACACATAGCGGTATCTTTTCCAAATTAATCCCTTTTGGATAATTCTAATTACTCGATATTTGTATTATCAAAATATAATTATTTAAGACATAAAGCCTATGTTCCAACACTAACATAAGTGATTTAAGAAAAATAAAATTTTGTAGAAAGTTTGTTATACAGGAAAATAAATAAATTATTTACAAAGAGTCCGAAGTTAAATGAAATTATTAAAATTAAAAAAGTTAAAGAGAATAACTAATATTTTATTTTTTAAATTATTTTATATGTATAGATATTATATGCATTGTAATGAAACAATAAGATAAACAAGCATATTTTTATCGTTTTTAGTCACATTTGATATTATCCATATAAAAAAATGATTATAAAGAATAATATATTTTAAACTTCATTTATTTAAACTTTTATCTTTTTATATAAATAAGAGATTTAATAACAAAATAGCATATCATTTTATACGAAATATACAATTTGTGATATATAAAAACTAATTAGTGACTATTTAATTTATTTTATTTTTTAAATATTTTAGTGAAAGAAATTTATTATTCCCCCTCAAGAGTTGTTATAAGTAATATTTTTAAATATATTTTTGATTAAAGTGTGTGAAGATTGTATGGAAAGAAATTAAAGACATTAGGAAGACAAACAATAAATAAATATTTTCTAAGACTCTTAATTCAAATAAATTAAGAAAATTTGGCAAATAAAATTGAAATAAATAGCTATTTTTTTATAAATTATTTGATAGAAATTTTAAAAATTTTAGTTTATTAATATTTTTTGGAATTGATATTTCCTATAAGAAAAAATAAACAAAAGATATAACAATCATTTTAAAAGAGTTCCTATCTCAAGTGATTTTAAAAAATAAAATAAAACTTTCAGGTATATATATATATATATATATACACGCAGATATTTATGGATAATGATATAATAATTATTTAATAGAGTCTTATCTCAAAGTGAATTAAGAAAAAATGATAACAAATTTAATAAAAAAACTAATTCACATAAATAGTATTTTAAATATTTGCTAAATACTTTTAAAAGTTCTAATATGCTATTATTTATACAAGATCTAAAGATTTTTTGCATTGTAAAATAAAATAAGATTAACTAAAAAAATTTGACTAGATTAAGAAGTATTGATTCATCTATACAAATATACATAAAAATAAATTCAACATTCAAGTCTTATTTGATCTATTTAATTTTGTCTAAGCATAAAGTTATACAATTTATGTATTCAAATAGCTTGAAATATTAACAACTACATAAATCAGCCAAAATATTTATCATGAAGCTTTGATAAAATAGAGCTTTGATAAAATTGGGGATCAATGTATATAACTGGTGTTTTTCAAATAAATAAAGTTAAATATTAATAATATTTTTCAAATAATTAAATCTTTTGAATAAAATAAAATGTTTAGTTATTAGGCTTCAATAAGAAATGATTTAGATAATGCGTGATTGTTTTATTACAAATTTAAAATTTGTTGTAGCATATTATATAACACATTATATAAGGTGAGGTAAGATAAAAAAACTACACAAATTAGATAGAAAAATTATCACTTTCTATTTTTAAAATTTTTAATATAAGAAAGGTGAAATTTTTAGGAAGATGTATGTTAAAAGACAAATAAAACAAACTACATATAAAAAATATTTAAACTATAATTTATAAATAATAATATTAAATATATAATTTTAATAATAATGTTAGTGTTTAAATAAAAATTGAGCACACAAATCTAAATAAAATTTAATCTTTACATTAATATTTTATATTTTCTTTTCCAATATATAAGCATTTATAATTTAATGTCCTTAATTTTCTTTCGATCAATCTTTTAAAGATATATACTTAATTATTACTTTCATAATTATTGTTCCACTGAAAAATGAAAAGTATTAAATTAATAATCATTTAAAAAGAGTACCAAGTAAATTATTAAAAAAAATTATTTTTCTCAATGAAAAATATAAAAAAAATAAGAACTTAATTATTATTTCTAAGAGTCCTAAATAAAATAAAAATTCCAAATTCTAATCCTAAATTAATAATTGTTTTCAAAACTTAATAATTGTTTAAAAGGAATACAAGCAAATTACTAAAAAAACAAAAATTAATTTATTAATGTTTTCAGAATATTTTCTCCATAAGTTAAAAAATAATTATTAATTTTAGCTAAAGTAAATAAAAAATTCAAAATGTTAATCCTAAATAATAATTTTAAAAGAAGTCATAAATCAAATAAATTATTAAAAAATATTAAAAGCTTAAAATATTAATATTCCACAGTATTTGCTCTATGAAAAATAAAAAATATAAAATATAAAATAAGAAATTAATTGTTATTTTTTAAGAGTCCTAATTAAAGTAAATTAAAAAAATAAAATTGTAATTAAAAAAGGGTGTTAACAATTATGAAAAAAATTAAATAGCCAAAGATATAATAAATATTTTTAGTTAAAGTTTAAGAAAAAATTAAATTTTAATTCGCAATTATTTTGAAATTATGATTTATCAGAAATAATTATTATTTATATTATATGAGTACAAGCTCAAGCGAAATATAAAATTATATTATATTTTTTTTTGAAAAAAATGACATATTTGTAAATGTCTATATAGATAATTACTTGATGCAAAATAATAAGTTTATATTTATAGAAAATATCCATAAAATTACAGTAGATATCTATTTAAGTTATATTTTATTATTATATAGTGTTTCAGTTAAAATCATCATTAACTTGTTCTTACATAATTGAGTAATTTATACTTTTTAAGAGAAAATAATAACAATAATAATATTGATAATAATAATAATAATAATAATAATAATAATAATAATAATAATAATAATAATAATAATAATAATAATAATAATAATAATAATAATAATAATAATAATAATAATAATAATAATAATAATAATAATAATAATAATAATAATAATAATAGTAATAATAATATCATACTCATTACTGAATATTTTAGTACAACATGTTTATTTATATTTTATAGATAAATAAAATTAAATTTACATTTGCAATTATTTTTAAAATTATGGTTTAATAATAATAATAATTTATTTTAAATGAGTACAAACTCAAGTAAAATATAAAAATATATTTTATTATATTTTTAGTTTTTTTAAATGATGTATTTATAAATGTCTAATCTCAAAAATTATTCGATGTAAAATAATAAGTTTATACATATGGAAAATATCCATAGAATTACATTAGACATTTATTTAAATTATATTTTTATTATTATATAGTATTTGAGTTAAAATCATCATTAACTTATTTTTACATAATTATATAATTTATACTTTTAAGTGAGAAAAATAATAATATTATATTTCTTAGTGAATATTTTGGTCATGTTTATTTATATTTTAGTCAGACTTTTTTTAATATTTTTATTGCATAAATTATTTTAATTGTCATTGTTGTGAATTTAAGTTATTAAAGATATGAACAATTGATTAATAAAATTATTAAAATAGCTAATAATATTTTTTAAGTAATAAAATTATTAAAAAATATTGGTAATTTTTTTGTTGTGAATATGGACCTCTTTTTTCAATCTCATACCACATAATACCTAATTCAAGTAACTAATTGTTTATAAAAAGTACAAGTCCTAAAGAGAATAAGAAAATAAGAATTATTTATAAAGAGTCTTAATTCAAGTAATTTAAGGGTGACATCACAGCTAATTCAAGTAATTAATCATATATAAAAAGTAAGAGTAAAAAAGATAAGAATTATTTATAAAGAGTCATAATTCAAGTAACTTAAGAAAAAAATTATATCTTTGAAATTAGTTATCTGTTGGAACAAGACTAAAACAATAAGTAATCATTTAAAAAAATCCTAACTCAAGTAAAAAAAATAAAATAAAATTTTAATTCAATATAATTATTAGAGCTATTTTTCTTGAAAATAAAATAATAATAAATAATTATTTTTATAAAAGCTTAATATATCAAATTATTTTATGTTAAAAAGTGTAAGGTAATTATATATAAATATATATATGTATGTATGTATGTATGTATGTATGTATGTATGTATGTATGTATATATATATATATATATATATATATAATAAAGTCATGTCAAACAAAAAAATCAAAATAATTAATTATGAAAAGGTAAATAAACAATTATTATTTTAAAACAATTTAGACTTTAAAAATAAAAAAACTTGGCATATTAGTTACTAGTAAAAATTTAACTTAAATAATTATTATATTTGTAATGTGTTAGATATTTCAAAATAACTATAATAAAGGAGTTCTGAATCTGAATTTAAATTTGAATTTAATGAATGTGAAACACCCTCCCATGTGTTTTAACCCATATGATTAACCTCTATGACCCAGATTAAAAAATCTAAAATCTTATTATAATTCATATTAATTAGGTGGTTTTAGATTATTTTGATCTAAACCATAAATTTAAAATGGACGGTTAATCTTATGAATGTTGTAATATCCTAAATAATGTCCTCTTAAGTGATTCACATAATTAAGAATTTTAATTTAATCAACTATTCTAGTTAAAATTAAGTTAATTATGGTATTGGTATTTTGCTTGTCTATGAGTTATTATCTTAGTTAGGAATTGGATGGAGTAAATTTCCCTTTAAGTAATTTTAAATAAAATATTTTGTTATATTGTCAAATTTATATTTATGATTAGTTTAACTAATCAAGGGCTATGTAGGATTAAGATAATAATTCAATTTATCTCAAGCTTATTCATATAACTAAATAATTATTATACTTTATAATTTTCTCTACTAATTGACTTATATAGGAGAGCTATCTACTACATGGGATTTCTTTGCTAATTGCAAGTCAATTTATTAATCAATCACGATATTTTCTTTAGCTCCTCTCTTATCCACAATAACCGACTTATGGATTGCTTCATATTTATCACCATGGCCATAAAAAAATATGTTGACCTGGTTGCTTGGAACACAACCTTGAGCACACCATACATAAGAGGAAGGGAGGAGTTGCTTCTTGCTCACACATAAGAGGAAGGGAGGAGTTGCTTCTAATCTTGGAGATAAGGTGAAGAAAAATAAGATTAACTAAGAGTAATTAGCTAAATACAATGTATGTATGAGTAGATCCATTTAATTTTATTTTTGTGACGTTTTAAACTTCTGAATATGAAGTTTAAAATTGAGAAATTATCTTTTTTGGATTTGTAGAAAATTAAATTAAATGATGTAAAATCCCCAAAAAAAGTTAAAAAAAATTAGGTCTATTATAAAAATTCAGATCAAAACCCTATAAGAATAAAGTCCATTAAGTCACTAAAACCCAAAACCCCACCTAAACCTCCACTATAAATGCTTTAAACTCTAAAGTGGCCACCATTTTTTCCTCATCACTCTCTCTCTCTCTCTCTCTCTTCCTCTCATTCTCTCCACCAAGAATCTTTTCTGGGATTAGAGTTTCATCTTATCTTTCCTCCATTGTTGGAGCTCATACAATGAAGGTTGTGAGAGATCAAAAAAGGGCTAGAGCAAGAGGGGAAGAAACTATTAGGGCAAGATATTTGGAGGGGAACCAAAAGTCAAAGAGAGGAAATAAAATGGTTTAGCTCTAAACTCTAAGATATGTAATAGGTGAATCCACCTCATTTCATTTGATTGGAATAAAGGCTTTATTTTTCTTATCTTCAACATGTATATGATTATGGAAGTGATATATGATGAGTTATGTGGAAATTAAGTTTAGGAGCTAAGATTTTTATGTCATAATGATTAATTTGATTAGGGCTTTGATGATTTAAATATTTATATTGTATGATTGAGCTTTGGAAATGATTACTCTTTGATGTTCAACCTTAGGATGTATTCTAAAGAATCTTATATAGAGTTATGATTATGCTTATGTAAGTTAAAGCTTCAAAGTGATGTTTTATTTTATGTCCAGATTCTATAATCAATGTTTAAATAAGGTTTTTAATATTTTTTATTTCTCCAAAAAATAGGTATATATGTATGGATAGGTATTGAAGTATAGTTTATGTAGAATCAATAATTAATGCAATCCAAAGTATATATAAGGATGTATGATCGAAATACTAACCTACGGTCAATCTGTCCCAAATAATGATGTGTCCAACTTGTGAAATTCATCATAAATTGCAAAAAGGAATAAAATTTTTGGAGTAGTTATTTGACTGTGTGACCTTGTATAACAACTTAGAATGACATATAAATAATAATTGCATGATGAGTTATGAATGATTTAAGACTTGGTTGTAAGATTACTGAATATAAAATTGATAGATTGAATTATATGCTTTCTTGAGAATAAAGGTAAATAGATAAAATCTGCAAATTTTATATGTAAGCCTCCAGGAAGTATACTTTAAGGAAAAATTAGTACCTCTCTAAATGAGTGTCTTTAGATTAAGTTATCAAATTTATATTGACAATGTGTCAAATCTGTCCAAGATTTAAAATAAATGCCTTATGTTCAAATGATCAAATTGTCTTGTAATGAATATTATTGTTATTATTAAGAAGTAAAGGTAGAGTATAAAGAGTTGATTGTAAAAGGTTTAGATGGAAACTTTACGAGATGAATTGATAATTTTGAGAGTAAACAATTCTTATAAATAAGAAGGATGCTTATAACATACAAGATTGCATGAAGTATGAATGTTTATATGTTCATTGTTCATTTTTTATATGGATTGATTATTGTTATTATTAAGAAGTAAAGGTAGAGTATAAAGAGTTGATTGTAAAAGTATTCTTATAAATAAGAAGGATGCTTATAACATACAAGATTGCATGAAGTATGAATGTTTATATGTTCATTGTTCATTTTTTATATGGATTGATTATTGTTATTATTAAGAAGTAAAGGTAGAGTATAAAGAGTTGATTGTAAAAGGTTTAGATGGAAACTTTACGAGATGAATTGATAATTTTGAGAGTAAACAATTCTTATAAATAAGAAGGATGCTTATAACATACAAGATTGCATGAAGTATGAATGTTTATATGTTCATTGTTCATTTTTATATGGATTGATCATGCTTTGGACCTTATAAAAGATCATATTACCTTGTTATGATCATGTTATGAGTCGTACGATGAGCAAATTGAGCAAGCTATGAAGATGTTATATTTTCCTAAAGGCATGATGAGTTGATGTCATAATTTCACAATATTATAAATCATATAATGTATGTTGAAAATTCTAAGTTGGAACTTTAGGTTAAATTGAGCATTCTTATAATTCTTGCATGTATCCAAATCCTAACGCTATGAATGAGATGAACTAAGAACCCTAAGTTATATATGTGAACCCTATGTTGGAGTTTAGACCGATTGTACCCAAATGTTATTATTTACATGTTTAAAGTGGCATGTCATGACCCTTAGAACATGAGGATTAACTTAGTTGTGAATTCCCTTTGGTGTAATTGGACTTTAAGGGTGAATTTTACAAGGTTAAATGAAGTCGGATGAAGCAAGGGTGGAGAGACACCACTGTGTCTCACTACGGGCGATCCGTAATGAGCACGAGCCCACTACGGGCAGCTCGTATTGAAGGACATTTACCCGTAACGACACGCATGAAGACCGTAGCACATGCCTCATGAACGTGACACACACTTTATGATCGTAGTGCACATTTGTGACCATAGTGCATTCGCTCTTTATCACTTTGTTTTCGATGGAAACAGAGTCGGACTATGACCTCCTATGACCCAACCATATTGAACACTTACGACCCATAGCGAACCAAGGATGAACTATAGCGCACTTTTAACGGCCCATAACGGATCATATGTAACCGTAGTGCACCCTATTTTAAATGTTTATTATGTTATTCTTCTTGGTTTATTATGTTGTCCTTAACCACTATTGATTAAGTATATATTATACTTTATGTTCTTAAGATAGAAGCCTAGTTTGATTATTGCTATTCACCTAGACCTCTAAATGCATGTCAAACCGTAACTAGGTTAAAATATGCAAGATTGATTGCTATGATTGGGGTGATGAAAAAAAGATGAGAAGATGAAGCTTTGAGGAATTTAGTCTTGGCACATTAATGGTGTGAGAAGATGCTTTGACATTTCTCGAGAAGTTATGTCTTTCACTAGAAATAGTGACTGAACTTCCTATGTATGACCCCGAAGGGAGGGTCGACCTAAGTAGCCATGTGTTATGTGTTGATGTTGTCCAAGGCTCCTTAAAGTAAAGATAATAAACGGTCATATGATTATGTTAAAGTTGTATGTGAGTCAAAGAGAACTCAAATGGATCATATGACTAATATGTAAAGATGTAAGATGTAAAAAATGATGAATATGCAATCGTGATGCAATAATGGATCATATCATAAAGATGATGATGATGAGATTAAAAGAACTCAAATGTATGATAAGGTCAACATACAAATGATGTTAAGAATAATGAACATGAACACAAGTTACCTATATACTTATATATTTCATGTATGTAATGTTTGATGTTATGTAATGTCTCAAGTTATGAAAATGTCTTAGGATTAAGAAGGTGATGCTATGGATCATATGATGACTCATGATTTAATGTTAGATTGGATTATATTGATGTTGAGTTATGTCACTCTTAATTGTTAACCGATTTATACATTGAATACTCGTATTATGCGTTTGAGTTGTTCTTTATGATGATAAGGAATGCCTTTACATACAACTGATGGGAGGTGGGCCTCCCCTGTATCCGGGTTCATGCAGGTATTGATGTGAGTTAAAGACGGCTCGGGTGATGGTGCTCATAATGAATGATTGCATATAGGAAAGTATTAATGGTCATTGAGTTGAGTTATTTGTTTTATGCTTACTAGATCGAGTCATTTGTACTCATGTTATGAAATTATAGTCCAAGTCCATGTATGGCCTATGGGCCTTTAAAGTTGTAAAGTAAGATGCATAATTTTATGTGGAGGATATGTATAAATATAATAATAGATTTATGCTAGAGCTTAATGATTTTATTTCCGCTGCAAATGTCAAGTTAAAATTTTTAAATTTTAGTGTATCCAAGTCTTCTGCTGTATTTAAATCATGATGTCGTAAGTAAAGTCTATGTAATGGTCTGAAATTTCGTTCGAGATGCATATGTCCTCGGTCGGATTTTTGGGGCGTTACAAATGATGTATGCTTATGAAACTAATGTGTAGAACACTCTTTTTTAGATGTTATTTGGTAGTTGAATGTTGACCAAATGAGTAATAAATCTTATAATGCCTAAAAATTTATGAAACTTCTCTGGATCAACCCCTTAGAAGTCTAGTTTCAATTGAAGAAAAAAAATTTCTCAAAATAAAATGGATTTCGAGTGTTATGCATTAATTATGAGTATAGGTCTAGCTAGCCGAGATGAACAAACAAACCTAATTGAAAATTAGACTATAAAGTGTGTACATCAAGATAAAATATGAAACTTATAGGTCTGAAACTTTACAGAACTAAGGTTCTAATTCAAGTGGAATGTCATTAAAATCATTTGTCTAGAGTGAGTTATGAGGATAACAAGTGATATATATTAGTTTTCAGAATTACATCTTGAACACTAGATTACCTGTAATCACAAATTTTTTTGTAAATAACTCATAAGGTAAAAAAAAATATGAAATTTATATATGTTAAAATTTTCCAAGTCTAATTTTAAGCAAAATTTATTTAATTGTATTTGGACTTCTTAGTGAAAGCTAAAGATGAAACTTTCACTACGTATCTGCCAAAGAGTGTAGTTGGCTAAGTTGGTCAACTATTTATCTTAATTAATATTAATTATCTGCTTCATGATAAATTATGATAATTTGAATATTTGTCATACGAATACTTACTTTTCAAATGAATCATTTTGAGATTATGAATTGATATAATGTGATAAAAATAAGTTATGCATCATAGTTTGATTTCAATTTGTATTAATCAAATACTTAAAAAGATGGATACCATGATATATGTGATTATTGAATTTTGATGTATATTTCTGATCAATTTTGTGCTCCATGTATTTTAAATGTGACCTTTGAATGTCATTGTGTACCATATGATTTTGACTACTTGAATGAAACTAATAAATGAAAGATTATATGGCACAAGAACGGTATAACTAAAACTAAGTGCCACACGGAATCATCTGTGGGTTCATATCTAGAATTCATCAACCGAGATTTCTAAATAATGGGATCACTATGTGGCTCAAATGAACAAGCCCTATATGATAATGATCCAGAAAGAGACCTATGGTGCACCGATATGTGATATGATACCATAGTACCAGCGGTGAATATGATGAGAAAGATAATAAATCAAAAGAAAAGATATGAATGTGAGATATGATTTTGTATGAGATTTTATGTGTTTCCTAAAAGAAAAAATGTGAATTATGAATTTGTATGTGCATGAATTGGTCATGTTTAAGACTTTGCCTTATGTTCTTTTGCGGATAATATATTACGTGCAATTGACATTTGAGAATTTCAAATTCCTTTATATGAATTTAATTTTTATTTATTAGCCCTACATATGAGCCTTTGCTCACGGGAGAAATACTTTATTTTCTCCTGTATTTGAATCCTGTAGGTTAAGAGATGACATGTGGTGATTGATGCTCATGACGTCATTTTGCACATGGAACGAGTCCTGCATAAATAGATCTTTTATAATTTAGAATACTTTTGGATATGTTGCTTTTGGATATGTACGCGATGTATATGTATATGTTTATGTTATGATATTGTATCATATGAAAAAAAATTGTAAGATGCGACTATAATATATTTTGATTATTGTGTTTGTTTTATCTTTATGATACATGTAAAATCTTAGTTTGATAACTGCTAAAAGATATTTGTGTATGAGTTTGTGTTTACTTATGTGTCAACTGTGATGATGCAAAATTTTGAAATGTATTATAAATAACTTTCACCCACTCGAGTGTTCGGATCGTTACAGATATTTTACTATAAAACACATGAATTATGTTTTACCTCCATTGAACCTTTTAAATTTATTACTAGTTTTAGAGTTATTGTTCTACTGGAAAATAAAAAAAAATAATACACTCATACTAATTTAAAGAGCTTAAGTATCTATATAATTACATTAAATATCTATCTAAGTTATATTTTTATTATTATATGAATTTAAGTTGTTAAACAAAGGAGAGAGAATGAATTGGCTTAAAAAAATCTTAATATGCATATTTTTATTTTAACTTATTGTTCATAATCTTTTTTATTTTGAATATTAAGTTTTACCGTTAAAATTTGAATGATTACATTTTTGTTTTTAAGGATTACTGAATTGGGATATAAGGATGCAAGTTAAATATTTATTTATTTATTACAAAACAAATACTTTATGTAAAGATTAAAATTATATGTTATGATAAAAAGTTGGTATAATTCATATATCCGTGTATTATACGTGTTAATAGACTAATATTTTTAATGAAACAAACACTACACGTGAGAGAGAAAAGAGGAGACAGTGGTTAAGTAAGGTTGTATTTGGTTTTAATTTTTTTGCTCCAGAGTTAAGGACATTTGTCCTCACAAATATTTTCAGGTGCTTAACTCATCGAGAATAGATCTTGAATAAAATAAGAACACATTAATTTTTTTTTAGCAATAAATAATGTGAGACCGATAAGTGTAAAAGAAATGAGTATATGAGAAAAATAATAGTGAGAATAAGCTCTTGTTTTAAACTTTTAATAGATGTTCTTCCGTTTCGTGTCCTGAACTCCAACTAAATTATGTTTGCTACTAACGCCACCGGCGGTGACCGCACGCAAGCTCCTCCCTCGGAAAATTTCAAACGCACCAATCCCCTGCCTTTTCCCTGCGGGCCCCAACGCTTGTAATCATCTATTTTTTTATTTTTTTTTGCAATCATCTATTTTGCCTTCGAACAAAAGAAACCAAATTTAAACCGAGAGAAGAAAAAAAACACAAATATATTAACAAAAGTGAACCGAACGAAACCACCACCCACCGTCGTCGAGATCTAACTCGATCGGAGAGGCGGAGGCGAAAGAGCTCGAGATCGCCGGCATCCATGGCGACGGAGAGGGAGAAAGAGCGGGAGACCGAGCTCGAGAGCGCCATGTACACCAACTGCCTCCTCCTGGGCCTCGATCCAGCCGTCCTCGGCATGACCGGCTCCGCCGGCGGAGGCACCTCGCCGCGGGTAGGAAACTTCCGGCACTCTAACCCCAAGATGGGCGAGCAGCTCCTCTACTTCCTCCTCTCGGCATTGCGAGGCCCTGTCCAATCCGCCAAGGCAAATTAACCCACGGAATTTTGCTCCCCTCTCCTTTAATTGGATTCGAACTTTTCACCTATTGGTGTGAATTTTTATGTCAAAACTTGTTTCTGTGTTCCAGGATTTCGACAAGGTTTGGCCAATCTTTGATTCGACGCAGTCTAGGGACTTCCGGAAGGTGCTCTATGTGTGTTGTTCTCGGAATTAGTTGGTCGTGCTATTATATTTTGGGATTTTATTGAACCTTTTTTTTGGTGGCTTAAAGATTGTGCAAGGGATCATAAGTGAGCTGGAGTCCCAGGGTGCGCTGCCGAGGAGTAATTCTAGGGTTTCGTCACTAGCTACTTGTTGCGGACCAAGGTAACCCTTTCTTCAATGAATTCAGTTCGTCTGTTTGTGATTCATATTGATCAGAGCTACAGTTACTTGACTGCATAGCAATGTGGATTTCGTTGCTTGGGAATGTGACTTTTGTATTTGATTATGTTCTGCCCAATGCTTTTTAAGACCAACACTGTTGCTGCCATTTTTTTTACTCACAGCTAATGTAAATGTGGCGTTTTATTTATCTTGTTTCAGAAAGGACCAAATGTAGAATTAACTTCTATTGAAGAGGATATGACATGATATACATAATACCAGTCGAAAGTAGTTTTGCTTTATGTGCATGTTGTAGTATGGCATGATGCTTGGGAATAAAAGATGTGCATACTGCAAATTAAGACTTACACTAGACGGATACATCATACATGTCAATAATGCATATGATATTTTCTCTGGAATAATATAGGTCAGATAAGATATTTTAGGTCAACTTTGGAGTTTTCAATATTTTTGCTGCATTAAGTTTTTGTTTAATTTATGTCCAATCGTAGAGGGGTTTTTTACATAGGGCATGTCATAAGGCATCTTTTGAACCTTTAATTTTAAAAGCATAATAATTCACATTTCACAAGGCACATCTGAGTATCGACAATGCCTTGCTTGTGGACATTGGACAGCTGTACCTAACAAAGGGGTAGGATGCATCTTGGTGCAACAATATAATATTTCTTGACCTTGTTGACTTAAAATTTGAAACTCACAATCTTTGTCATCATCCCCAGTATTTGAAACTAGTATTTACATTGATATATTTTTTTCTTTTATTCTAGACAATGGAGACACTGTGGACACATTGGTTTTAAGTTCAAAAGTGCTTGAGATCCAACTAATTCTGGGTAATGTTGAACCCTTACTTGATTGGAACTTATTAGGTACAAGGACCTGAAACAACATAAAATGTTGAGTTGATTATATCCCTTCGCGCTGAGTTGAATAGTCTATTAAGCATCGTCTTCCTTGAAATGTTTTTACATGACTTAGTCCGACCTGGCACATGCCTATATCAGGTATCTGGGGTAGATTTTCGTAAACAAGTCACAGTATTTTATGGACTCACTGATGAATTTGCAGTTGGTATTGGTTTCAATGACGTAGATTTGGTCACACATAATTGGCAGTAATATTCTCAGAAAGAATAATGTCAGAAACTAATGTCAGATTAAGCTGAAAATTATTAAAAAAATTATGAAGGACAAATGTGAAAAGTTCCAGAATTCTTGATAGATCCTTTTGACTGAAACAGTGAACCACCTTTATAAAAGTTGTCGGGTACTGGTTTGCCCATCGGCAGGGTGATGACATCTCTATCACATTTCTGACACATGTTCTTTTGAGGGGCTTCTGACTAGATGTTGATAGATTGCATTTGGGTAACAGGAGGGTACAATGCGTATCGCTGCCCCCATGCAGCCCTGAAATTTCAGTTGTTGTACCAATTAAAGGGCCCAGATTGATTCTTCAAATAACAAAATCCTCCACCATGTGTTTCTCTCATTCGGGTGAACAAACTCTGTCGTAAGGGTTGGCCACCTGTCCTCTCTAGACTGCTTGAAGTCGCCTTTGGCCCCTTTCACATCTAGATCTACAGATGGCTACCACATGACACTCTCTCCATATCTTTCTCTCTCGTCCAAGTTTGTCCCAGGTAATTTTTGCAAGAACTTTCATCGATGAGCGAAATTGACTATTTGGGAGTGAAAATGCTCATAATACTGACGCTGAAATTTTTTGTGTAAGAATCACCTCATCATAAATTGACTAAAACTGGCACCCTCTATCATTTTTTTCCAAATTGACTGCAAATGACACCCGACAAAGTTCAAGTGCGCTCCTTTAGAAGAATACAATTTTGCAGATGCATAAGTCAAGATTACAATTCATTCAATAAGTACTTCTAGTGACATTTGAGATTAGTATAATATAACAACGAAGAGAACATTCAAAATTTACAATCCTCTCTAGGTTTCTTTTCACTCGAACATGTGTACTTCCGCTAGATTTCCTGGTGTTGGTTTTTGCTTCTCTGAAATCTCTTGGAAAGTTGGCTTTAGGATGAAGGTCGAGTTCCACTCATTGGGGCTTCTTATGGTGGAGATTCACCGGTGCTTGGTACAGAGATTCGTAGGATGGAGGAAGAATACAATTTTGCAGACGCATAAGTCAAGATTACAATTCATTCAATAAGTACTTCTATTGACATTTGAGATTAATATAATATAACAACGAAGAAAACATTCAAAATTTACGATCCTCTCTAGGTTTCTTTTCACTTGAACATGTGTACTTCCACTAGATTTCCTGGTGTTGGTTTTTGCTTCTCTGAAATCTCTTGGAAAGTTGGCCTTAGGATGAAGGCCGAGTTCCACTCACTGGGGCTTCTTATGGTGGAACAGAGTTTCGTAGGACGGAAGGCCGAGATTCACCGGTGCTTGGAATAGAGTTTCGTAGGACGGAAGAAGAATACAATTTTGCAGGCGCATAAGTCAAGATTACAATTCATTCAATAAGTACTTCTATTGACATTTGAGATTAATATAATATAACAACGAAGAAAACATTCAAAATTTACGATCCTCTCTAGGTTTCTTTTCACTTGAACATGTGTACTTCCACTAGATTTCCTGGTGTTGGTTTTTGCTTCTCTGAAATCTCTTGGAAAGTTGGCCTTAGGATGAAGGTATGACATTTGAGATTAATATAATATAACAACGAAGAAAACATTCAAAATTTACAATCCTCTCTAGGTTTCTTTTCACTTGAACATGTGTACTTCCACTAGATTTCCTGGTGTTGGTTTTTGCTTCTCTGAAATCTCTTGGAAAGTTGGCCTTAGGATGAAGGTCGAGTTCCACTCACTGGGGCTTCTTATGGTGGAGAATCACCGGTGCTTGGAACAGAGTTTCGTAGGACGGAGGTCAATTAGAGCTTCCTTTGGTGGATGTTTGAGTGGCACCTGAAGAAGTCTTTTGGAGGTAAGTGACTACTGAATGTGAAAGGGAAAGGGGAGAAGAAAGGGGCTGGATGGTCTACTTGTGTAATTGATCTGGACGTTCAACTTGTTTTGTAGCTGATCCAATGGTTGAAGATAGGGGTTGCAGGGGTGCAGTGCAAGTGCAAGTGTGCACTTCATCCTTCTTTTTTCCCATTGTATTTTTCACTCTTTATAGGATTAGATACTCATAAATGTGTAACTTTGTTCATAATTCACATTTAGAAAGACGTTTTTTAGCTTATAAACTCAAATATGGTTCTGAGTTCATAGTAATAAGGTTATTTGATAGGTTAGCTAACTGCAACAAGATATTCTTTCTAAGTTGTCACCTAACATCAGGATAAAATGATATGGCATGTAGCATATTAGCATCTGAGGACTAGGTTCTATTGAGTCTTTTTTGTAAATCTTTTGAAGCATTTTGATGCAGCATAGATAAGATAAAGGATAAAGTTTCAGTTAGTTGACTTTTTTTTTCTGATATATATTATCTTTTAGCTTTTAGATTGTTCAAGATTTGATTGTAAACTTCTATAAATCGGGTTAGAATCCTTTTTTATTATTCAGTTCAATTAATATTCATTTTATTCAATAAATCTGTGTGATTTATTTATCGAGTAATGCTGGTGCTATAAACCATCTTATCAAGTCTTTTGGTGGTATTAACCTCCTTCAGGATTCGTCAGAAGGTTGTAATCTCCATCACTTACTATCTTCTGCTGCATCACATTTCCTCACTGAATTTCTTTCCTCAACATTTGCTCATTTTGTGAAGATATTGTGTTAGCTTTATTCAAGATTGGATAGCATGTAGATATTGGAAAATGCTCAGTCAAAGATTTGCTTAAAGTGTCCTCAGTTGGCTTTTGGTTGCTATAGGGTTCTCTTGGTTGTATTTGGTCTGGATTGATTAACATTTTTCTTCATCCTTTTCCTCCTCTTTTTCTGAAGTAAATCACATATACTAATATTCGTTACTGTCATTAACTAACCATGGTTTCTCCACATCACCCGATTGGTTATTATTATTTAGGGTTATTTCCTTTAACACCCCTTGTACTTTTTTCCACGAATAACCCCAAACTATAATTTTACCAATTTTAGTCCCTAAACTATTTCCGCTTTGACATTTTAGTCATTTGTCAATTTTTTTGTTAAAGTTAATTTTTCAGATATGTAAATGACACGTGTACCCTTATGTAAAAGTTTAAAATATTTTTTTTATCTTTTATTGCTTATTAATTTAAAACACTTATACCCTTTTGCTAATCTTTTATTAGATTAACAAAATAAGTAATAAAAGATAAAAATTGTTTTAAATTTTTACATAAGGGTACATATGTCATTTAACAAATAACTTTAATAGAAAAAATAACAAAATCAAACGTTAGGACTAAAATGTCAAAGCGGGAATAGTTTAAGGACTAAAATTGGTAAAATCATAGTTTGAGGTTATTCGTGGAAAAAAATTATAGTATAGAGGGTGTTAGCGGAAATAACCCTATTATTTATCATCTCGATCCCTCTCATGTGATTCTTTTCATATAAATTGTATCAAATTGATTTCTTTTTTGTTTTCACTCTTTTTTCCTTCAAAAAACATGTTCGCATTCTTTTGGTCGTCAAAAAATGGTTTATTTATTCCTAATTTTCAGATGATTAACTAAACTTGCATAAACTTTGCTGTCTGAATTTTTTTATCTCACGAGCTGCAGATTTGTTGAGCTCCTATGGCAACTTTCTGTGCATGCCTTACGAGAAGTTCACAAGCGGACATTTTCAGCAGATGTAGCCTCAAATCCTTTGCCTGCTACATTAACTGATGTTTCTTATCAACATGCAGCTGCGTTACTTCCAGTGACCAAGGTAAGTGATGTGTTAAGTCGGACATATGTAGTATTAAAAATTTTCGGTTCTCTTGCTGACATTTTAGCTTCATTTATATGATTAATCATAAGGATTCCATATTTCATTTATCTTGCATGTTTCTTATATGCATGCAGCTGCATTACTTTCAGTGACCAAGGTAAGGAAGTGATGCGTTCTTTTTACGCAAGTCGGGCGCATGTATGTTAAAAGTTTTGGTTCTCTTGCTGACATTTAGCTTCATTTATCTGATTAATCATAAGGATTCATATTTTGTTGGTCCCAAATTGCACCGATTCCATTGACACTCGTAAGATATCCTACTGCTTTCATTTGCTTCCTTTATGGCATATTTTAGTGCCTTCTTTTTCTTTTACTTGCGGAAATTATCTTTCTACAAAAAAATCTTTCTCAGGTGGTTGATGATTTGTTCTGTCTGATTTTACTGCTTCTGAGTAGAATGATTATTTTAATTTGCATAATTATAATGTCAAACAACACTTCATTTTAATTTGCATAATTATGATGTCAAACAACACTCTGGACTCCTAGATTTCAGTAACCTTTTCTAAATAAGTTGCCATGAACAGGCAAGGATAGCTCTGGAACGAAGGAAATTTCTAGAAAATGCAAATATTGCCGTTCAAAGGCAAAACACATGGTCAAATTTAGCTCAAGAAATGACTGCAGAGTTTCGTGGTCTTTGTGCTGAAGAGGTAGATGGAATCCATTTAATTGCTTACATGAAAGATATTATACTTCGCTTTTCTTTTTCTGTAAACATTTTTTCTCCTTTGCTAATTGTTCTATTTTAGGCCTACCTACAACAAGAGTTGGAGAAACTACAAGAAATGAGAAATAAAGCAAAGTTAGATGGAGAATTATGGGATGATCGTCTTTCCAGCTCTTCTACTCAAAATTCGCATCTGGTTTCTAAGGCTACTCGTCTTTGGGAATCTTTATTAGCTAAAAAGAGTAAGTAGGTTGTTATTTGAATAACTTTATAATGTCCTCTCCTTTTGGTTTAATTAACCTTCTTCAACCATTTTATTTGCATGTAGAGGGAAAGTTTTGGTCCCTTAAGTTTTCCAAGTGGGCTTTGTTTGGTGCATTATTCCATATTAGTGAATCCTTTACGTCGAAAGAGGCATACTTTGAAATTCAAATCCTTCAAATTTCATTCTCCATTTTATTATGTTTCTATAATTTCTTTGGTTCCAGGATAACTGTCGATGTTTCTCATTTTTATCAAGGAGTTTTAAAGTTGCCCCTTGCAGTTTCACCATTTCTTTAAACTGTCCCTTCTTTTTCTCTTTTTTTTTGGCCTCATATAGAGTCCACAAACTTGATTCTGTACCTCTTGATCTGTGCATGAAGGTATGCGTGTACGATTTTGGAAAGGTTTTAGACAAAAAGGGAATGATAGAAAGAAAAAGTTGAGGCGGAAATATTTTGTAAATATTTAGATTATTGGTAAAATGGATGCCAGACACGTTTTAACATCCTTCTTGCCTTTACAAAAAAGTTGAGGTGGCATCAATGTTTGAATAATTAACTTCAAGGATTAGTATCAGAAACTATTTATTGTTAAAAAATATTGTTGGTGACAAATGGTATGTATCAGCTGAAGAAAGATTTAACTGAGTGGTTGTTGTGAGTTATTTGTTAGTTTCGGTTGTATAATTTGAAAGGGCAAATACTTCTATGATTCTATCCATTTTTGTTTAATATGAAGCTGAATAGCAATAGGAGTTCTCTGATGTGGAAAAGAAGTGTTTTACAAAGATAATCAAGAGTTATGGAAGATATGAGTACAATCTGTTGGTAGTCATGCCATCTACTTGAATAGGCATATACTTTTCAGTACAATGTCTTCCAAAAAGCTGAACATGCATAGACTTCACATCCCTTGAACTGCAAGTTATTTCTGTATCTACTCCTTGACCATGAAGATAGTCACTTACCCCCTTCAATCATTCTAATGTTTCCACTTTAACCCATCATCAGCTTTCTTATTAGTTTTACTTTTTTATTTATCCAAATACATATTTACCTTTTTATATGTAATAATTTTACTAAAATTGTAAAAAATATATTTGAGATAAGAAAAGTGAAAGTAACTTTAAAATGCATCATTTTACCTTTAAAGTGTATTTTTTTACATTTTTTGTTTTAAAATAATGATAGAGGTTAAAAATGCAACTCAAACAAAACGAAACAATTAACGGAAAAAAGGGTGACCTTTGATGGCGGCCCTGGCGCTCACCTGGACAGTGCGACAATATTTTCGGGGAAGAAAGGTTCTACATTGAGAATATTATGCATCACATCTCATTTCTAATGAGCAATCTTCTCACTAGATTATACTCGGACGAGGGGCTGCTGGAGCTGATACTTGTGCATTTTGTGCTGATGAAGGTTGAGGATACAAATCATTTGTTTTTTTACTGTGAGATTGTCAAGGAGAATTGGATTGTGATCTGGGATACTACCCTTGATATGAATTCTTAGGGGTATTTTTGGAGATCTTTCAGAGGGAATGGCCATGCTAAGGATGTTCGCACATGTCTCTTCTAGATGGAGAGTAGCGTCGGTTGGCTTACTATGGACCATCTAGAGGCAACATAACAAATGCATTTTTTGCAATGAGAATATGTAGAGAGAATGCTGCGCAGATGGCTAGGGGATTGATCAAATCTTAGGGATGTGATTAGTGATTTTTCATTACATACACATAATTGTATATGGGCGCCGTATAAATTTAAAACATAATAAAATGGATGTCATCCTATTTTCCATTGTGTGTGTGTGTGTGTGTGGGGTGGGGGGGGTAATTCTTGCTCATATACCTCTATTCTCTCATAGGCTTGAGGAATAGTTTTTCTTGTTTTGGAGGGACCAACACCCTCTTGCTCTTTTTTTGGCTCACACAGACTTGTAAATTTCACGGATTTTGCATTTAACACAAGATGGATGACTATGCAAGTCTATTTTCATAGCGTAAAGTAGAAAAGTTTGAATAGTTGGGCGGATGTTAGTGTATATTTTCGTAATCTAGGGACAAATCTGGAAATAAGTTAATAGTTTTCTCTTTGAAAAAGGAGATACATTGTACTTTGGGGATGCAAATGGAGATAAACGAAATGCTAATGCTGGTGTTTTTCCTTTCTAAAGCTGACTGCACAATTTCAGACAGACCTGCCTGCATGCAGACTATTCATTTTGAAATTAGTCATCTATACTTTCCTATGTCAAAACAGATGGCTAATTCATCTCATTGGGGTTCCAAGAGCATAATGACAGTACTATTACATATTTCTGATATCATCCATTATAATGTCCTGTACATACTTCTAATATCATCCATTACACTATCCCGGTTGTTAGATTTAATTGATTCATTTCTGAATTGACACCCATTTTTGCAACTGAAGCAAGTTCTACTACAATATTTTTATTACATGATAACATTCATATAAATCAAAAGATGTGATCATTATTTATGTCTACTAATTCGACAAGGAAGAATCAAATAGGTGTCGACTTACCTTGTTGAAATTCTCTTATCCATTCATAATTGTGCACAGGTGTGCAATTGGAATTCTGAGGTTCTCGGATATAAGATACAAGTTACATTTAAAAAAAAAAGACCATGAGCGTCAAGCATCCGTGAGTAGATCTCAAGAAGAAACTGAGGCAAATTCTGCCAGATCATATTCAATCAGCATAGAGTTATCGTTGGACAAAGTTACTCATGGAGTCTAGAAAAAACATATTGCTATGTTTAAGGAATTGTGCTTTTATTATTTTCACTGTAAAATAGAAAAGATCTATGTGGGATCAGAAATTGGTTTTGCAGGATTGATGGGCATTAAATTTTACAATAATTGAGAGGCACATGTCTTAGAAATTATATCTTCTGTAGTTGGTCCCTATTTGCATTTACTTTTAGTATGAACACAGACCTTCACTTGACTAATGTAAGTTTTGTGCTTGTCATGTGTTTTTTTTTCACATCATAAATATATGACGGCTTCTATTTAATTTTATTCGCAGGTCAACACGAAATCTTAGCTTCTGGTCCAATAGAAGACTTGATAGCTCATCGTGAGCATAGGTGCATATCAGTATATCCTGGAGAAGACTTTCTGTTATCTATATTTGCCTGAAACTAATGTTATTTTCTCAGGTACCGCATATCTGGATCTTCTTTACTCGCAGCCATGGATTTAAGTTCAAATGTCCCACATTCAGATGTACTTTCGGTACGTTCTGGTGACTCGTCACCATCGGTGGACAATAGGGACCAGATGGATTCACCTCAACTACAGGGCAGAAATTCTGGTTTAGATGATCGGGGCGGAAGGATTCAGCCTACTGTCGATGTAGCTGAAGTTCTTCGGCGTTGGACTCATGCTTTACAACGTATTCACAAGCAATCACTTCATTTGGTTAGTTACATATCTTAAACTTGGTATAAATTCTGTAACAAAAGGTAATTTATTTAAATATTTACTGGAAAAAGCAATTTTATTTAAATACAATTTTTGTCGGAGATATTTAAATACAATGTCCTGTAAAGTCATTAAGTACTTAGTATTCTATATGCTGCAGCATTTGCTTTTCAGGTGCCCAAAATTATGTACTTGTGGGTAATTTTTTAGCATCAGTCCATTATATGTTCTAATAATTCATGCTTCACATCTCTACTGGATTTGGGTGAAACTTTTCTTTTTTATGAACTATCTTTAACATGTTTTTTCATATTTACCGACTTACCGTTTGTCTAATGTTTCTGTATCAACCTAATTCTTACCTAGCTGCATCATCTTGTGTGGACTTCCCAATGTAATTTTCTGCTTACACTAGTCCCACTGTTATGACTATCAAAAATTGTCATGTTCTTCTACATTGTTCTGTGAGTTTTTTTATTCCTTTCATCAAGATAACTGCTAGAGGATGACCCTCAGTGCAACAGTTTAGTTGCTCAATAAAAAAACAACAATTTTACTACTCATTTTGATGGCTGAAAGCTCGAGCAAATTGCATAAATGATCATCCAGCTTTAGATACTTTCTCAGTTCAGTCATTAAACTTCACTTTATAACAAAATGGTCATCTAACTTGAAGAGTCTTTACAGAGACGATCATTTTGACCAGCTACCGCTGGTTTCCGGATTAATTCGCTTATGTGGATGCCATGAAAGTATTTTCTCTCCTCCACATCGATCCATACTATTATAATTTTTCACTCATCCATGTCACTAATAAATTAATAAAATAATAACATAATAAAAAAATATTTAAATAAAAAATTACTAGCGAGGGGGGCAGCGGACCCCACTCTGTCTCCTCGC
Source organism: Pontederia paniculata (assembly GCA_001647135.1). Lineage (NCBI taxonomy): Eukaryota > Viridiplantae > Streptophyta > Magnoliopsida > Commelinales > Pontederiaceae > Pontederia > Pontederia paniculata. Next base: position 57,725 of record LTAE01000183.1, on the reverse strand, counting down.
TCCTGTAAGCAAGGGAAGCAGGGGCGCTGCTCCCCTCTTCTGGGGAGAGGAGGGGGAGTGGTGCCCCCCTGGCCCCCTCACTCGCACAGGAGCGAGGGAGATGTCCCCCCTCCCCCCCATCCTCCTCTTCACTCTTTTTTTGAAAGGAAAAGAGGATGGCTACAATTGCCGTCACACAAGAGTGAGGAGGAAGGGGGGGGGGGGGGCCCCCNGATGTCCCCCCTCCCCCCCATCCTCCTCTTCACTCTTTTTTTGAAAGGAAAAGAGGATGGCTACAATTGCCGTCACACAAGAGTGAGGAGGAAGGGGGGGGGGGGAGCCCCCTCATCGCAGAATTCCTGTCCTTTTTTTATATTTTATAATTTATTAAGTTAGTTCTGTCCTTTTTTTATATTTTTTGTAATTTATTAAGTTATTTTTATTGATGACATGGAGGATAGAAACTTTTTGGTGTGGCTAAGAGATAAAAATGTCCACGTAGTCTTGGAGGAGAGAGAAATATTGTCCATGTAAGCGGGTTAACTTGGAAACTGGCAATAGCTGGTCAAAATGACCATGCCTATAAAGATTTTTAAGTTTGATGGCCATCTAGTTACAAAGTGAAATTAAGTGACTGTTCGGGGAAAGGTGTAAAGTTGGATGACCGTTTGTGTAATTTACTCCCAAAAGCTCGCATGTTCCCTAGAAAAAAATCTCTCAGATTTGAGACATGGAAACCGTCTCTCAGTAGGGGGATGTTACATGTAGTGTCCCTTGCAGTCGTTAGTTGAGAAGTGAATAGTCATGGGGGTTTCCGTTTTAGTCAAGATGATTGCTGAAGCAGTTTTGTTTCATATTTATACAATATGATCCAAGAATTTTCTTTACTACAAGCTTCTTCAAGTACTTGAAGTCAAAATAATAACTCTGCCTGCATCTTTTGATCATTATCTCTAGCCTCATAGATTGTCAGGGAATGCTTTTGCTTGTTGTAGTTGTGCTAAAAGATGTTCTACTAACGGTTTTGTTTTACGAAAGAGGTTCATTTACTAATACTTTTATTAATAGTTGGTTGGTTTAAGCGTTAACGGCTTGTACTGTCCTCTGCGCTGTTAGTTGAGAAGTGCTTAGTCATGGGGTTTTCCGGTTTAGTCAAGATGACTATTGAAACAATATCATTTCCCCTGGCACCTATGCTTTTCGTGTTGGCTGTAGACGCTCTTGCCTGATGCAGTCTCTGCATGTAGCTCCGGTCTTCTGAGTGGCTTCACAGCAGGGCAGGACAGAGGCAGTCTGGTCCCGCTCCTATAGTATGCAGATGACACACTATTTTTCATCGAGAACTCGGTCACAGAGACATGGTGAACATCGATCATGGTGGAGCTATTTGGGTTGGCCTTCGGGTTGCAGATTAATCATGCCAAATCTGCTTTCATCCCGTTCAGTATGTCTGCGGCAGAGGCGACTAGATGCGCCGAGGAGCTGCGCACACCCAGCAGCACACTGCCGATCACTTACCTTGGCTTGCCTCTATCAGACACGTACATAGGATTGCGTGGATGGATACCAGTCATTGAGTGAATGGAACATAGGCTACAGGGGTGGAGCTTGAGGCTACTATTGAGAGGTGGTCGGGTAGTCCTACTCAGATCCGTTCTTTCGTCGCTTCCTATATACTACATGTCGGTGCTACGGATGCCGACGCTGGTGGAGCGTCTGATGGACACACTCAGGAGCAGATTCTTCTGGTGAGGCACCAGCGCAGACAGGTCAGGGGTACATTTAGTGGCATGGAGGGAGATCTGCAGGCCAATATGAGGCGGAGGCCTCAGGGTCCGAAACCTACGGCTAACCAATCAGGCCTCCTTGCCTGGTGGGTAGGCCGAATCATGGGTCCAGGGACGGACCTCCGGAGTTCAGTCTTCTTCGCATGCTATGGTCGCGATCTATTTTGGGAGTCCCGACCTCGTCTCCCGCGCAGCTCATCGGCCTTTTGGTGGGGAGTGTCCACTTTCCTTCCACAGATGAGATCTTTTTTCCACGCCTCGCTGGGGTCGGGGAGTGAGTTTGCATTCTGGAGCCATGAATGGCTACCAGGCGACACATTGGCCGCCTCTTTCCCCGGCTGGCGACACTAGCAGTACAACCAAGAGGGATGGTGGCCGAGTGCTGGACAACATCAGAAGGGGCAGTAGGCGGGCTATGGACCCCTCAGTTCAGAGGGGGACTGTCTATCTAGCGTTTTGAGGAGCTCCTTCGATTGCTAGATCGGCTATCGAGATACCATCCAGTTGCATCCGAGGCCGATGACTGGCTCTGGCTGTCAGGGCACTACTCAGCGAGAGGGATATACAGACAGCTGCTTCCCGAGAGCACAGTTCCACAAGATACCATCAGAGACAGCCTATGCATTTGGCAATCGCGGACACCCTTTAAAGTAAAGATTTTTTCTTGGCTACTGAGACGTGGCAGGCTCCTCACTAGAGCATATAGGGCGAGATGGGCACCACAGGCGGATCGCACATGTGCACTATGTGCGTCAACAGAGGAGGACATTACCCATATCTTCTTCACCTGCCCCATAGCCAGGGAGGCGTGGCGACGTGTAGACCTAGTGGACATCGACACATCAGGAGTGGATGGCTTTTGGGATTCCTTGCGAGCTCTTGCCACACGGGGCACCATGGAGTGGCGACGGGCATTGGCCTGAGCTATGGCCACCACACGGGTGATATGGCTTCAACGCAACCGCACGTTCTTCGGGGGAGAGAGATGCTATATAGAGAACATTGTACATCACATCACTTACTTAGAAAGTGGGGTTTCGGGTGACACCGGGGTGCACCTTTTATTTTGTTTTTTTGGGGGAGCTTTTTGACACCGTCTCCGTTACACACATATACATCTTTTTTACATCAATACAAGCGGGTGATACCAACAGGTGTAGTCTCCTTTTCTTTCCCTAAAAAAAATATGCTTCAAGAATTTTCTTAACTATAAGCCTCTTTAAGTACTTGAAGCCAAAGTAATAAGTCGGCCTATGCTGGCACATACAACATCTCTTGATCATTATGTTTGTAGAACTATCATCTTGAAATATCTTATCGCTTTGGCCTCATAGGTTACAATGAATGCTTTTGCTTGTTGTAGTTGTACTAAAGATGTTTTTCTGCTTTTTTTTGGGTGAAAGATGTTTTTTTATTACCGGTTGGTTGGTTTAAGTGGTAGCAGCTTGAACCCCTATAAGGGAGGTTGCATAATGAAACCTCAGAAGCGCCACCGTCTGGAGAGCATCCTTAATGGATTAGTTAGGACCCATTACTGGATATCAAAGTTAATATAAAAAAAAAGATATTTTTCCCTTTTTGTCGTGAATTTAAGTTCTCTTTTCTTTTTTGTTCTAAAATAGAAGCTATAATAACATAAATTGATCATTACTCCATTATAACTTGACAGTTGTGTTTAAGCATTGCGAACCCATAGTATTCTGTTGGTACCATATATTAAATAATTAACTAGCATGAAACTTACTAATCTTGTGTTTTACTACACTAGGCCAAAGCCAATGATGGACAAGGCCCAGAGCTACTCCGTATTTCATCAGAAAGTGGTACCAGTGGACATGCTGAATCATTGGGTGCAACTCTTGCAGAACATCGTCAACATCTAGCTAGTATTCAGGTTATCTGAAACTCTCCTAGAATTTAACTTATTCATGCCATTTTTTATTTTGTAGTTTTAATAAACAGTCTTTGAATGTCAAGAATGCATGAGCTACTGCTAGAAAGAACCTTTTCTAATTACTTAAGAACCTCAGAACTCTTTGGTAATCAGCTGTTCATGGTGTGGCATGTTTGACTCATGCCCCTAGTTTCCTATCAAAGTGGATGCATAAGGTTTTGTATATGTAATAAGTAATAATGCTACCAACTCCAATGAAGTTTGCACCTTTTATTGATGTATTGTTTCGTCATTTCCTAGTGCTAACTCAGAGACAATTTACCTTGTATACAATATTACTTGATTACCTCTATCCAGTACAATAACTTAGGTTCTGCAGAGTAAACTTCACAGCTTCTCTATGTAGGTTACTCCCAAATCTAATGCTCTTTTTTATTTCAGGGGCTCGCTAATCAACTAAAAGAAGTCATTCCGATAATGCAAAATTCGATTTCAGAGCTCACTGAAGAAGTAAACAGTATTTCTTCGATTTCAACAGAGGAGTACAATTTAAGATCAAATTCAAGTTTGCAGTCTCAAAGTTCTGGTAGAGTACAGGTAAGAACTTAACTATGAATTGTTTTATCATAACTGGTGTAATTGGTCACTGATTTTTTAAGTTAAGTCATTGAAGATTATCATTATATGCATTCATTTATCTCCATCGATTTAATATTTTAATTTACAGGAAAATATGACTGATGAGGTTATGGAAAGATTCTCTTCTGTTCAGCTTGATAAAGTTACCTCTAGCCCTGCTCTGAAGCTTCCTCATTTGTTCAGTTTAACACCCAATTCATTAGGGAAAAACACACAAACACCAAAGCGACCTGTTATAACTAAGTCTAACCATGAAGTTTTGCCATCATCAAAGGCAATTACGAAACAGTTCACAAATGATCATGCAACTAGCACGGCAGATGGTCAGCATCTTTATTGTTTTAAAACCTTTGTTTTAAATGTTTCTTGTAGAAATTCAATGGCCATTGTCTTTGGTTTTTAATTGTTTTGTTTTCTTGTGAAAATTGAAAAACCGCATAAATTGCGGCATTTTTTTTTGTACATAATCCTTTATATTTATACAGATTCTGATTTCTTCGATGCTCGACTTATTAAGCGTGCTGTACGGGAAGCTGCATTGGAAAAGTCATCAAATGATACAGAATTGGTACAAGACAGAAGTAGTGATGAAGGATCTGAACATTTCTTCATACCTATGTCAACTGGTACTTCCTTGAAAGAAGATACTGCTCTTAATCATACGAAACACCAATTCAATTCATCTCCACCTGGAATTCATGTTCCCAAAGTTAGAAGTGGTTTTGCTTCAGCTACTGAAACCCAGATAGATTCAGTCGGAATTAATGGCTCCCCAAACTGGGCAAACATGCTTGCGCCATCATTAGTTAGTGCGAGAAGATTTCCTGATGTTGACGAGTATCAAGTATTTTCACCTCCATTACTGATGGAAGCATTCCAAGATAATTACGATGACTTGCTAGGTACATTTACTATGACTTTACATATATGCATGTACTTTCGCTTTGTAGTTTATTTCTTAAAAATAGGATTATCTCAAATAAAGGGAAAAACATATTATGAAATGGGAATATATGAGAACTAATATTATACTTGTGTTGTTTCCATTGCTGCAGCACCCTTGTCAGAAACTGATGCTGCCTTGATAGAGCATTAGATGGAGCAATTACAATGTTTGTATTTCATTTGTTAATATTAAAGCATGTTAAGGGCTTTGCATTTGAGGCATGAAGATGTGATTTTAATCCATCAGGATAAATGATTCGAGGCATTGTGTTCACTAAATTTCAGTCATTTTTGTATTTTTCTTGTGGCTTATGTAATTGTGTTGTAATAATCCGAATCACTTGGTTCAAGTTCCATTAGCCATTGAAGGCCTATTATGCTTACGTTTGTGCATGTCTCTTCGCCCATTCCGTGTTCTCCAAAGAAACTTGTGGTAGTGTGTATTTTATCATCTCTATCCATCTTCTGAATGGGCTTTTCTGTACAAAGGAACCAACAAATTATATTTGTATAAACTTCTACGTCGATTGATGATTTTCTGAAAGTAGGTTCAACTCTTGATTAACTTCTATTCAAAAACTTGTCTTATTTTTTTTTCTCTTTGTGCAATACCTTTATAATATCCACAAACTTGGGCTCTAGTGTCATAACTGCTAATTTGACTGGTTGATAACAGTTTCTATTGGAATATTGCATCCCTTTTGCACAAATTGAGTGCGCATGAGAAGCGTTGAAACTTTTCTGACTTTGATATCCGCTAGTTCCCTCTTGACTTATCGTGGAGAACATGTATACATGTATGTTCTGTTGGATCCTTTTGTTATATTAGTTTTTCTATTGCACAAATTGATGGGATATTGAGCCAGATTCTGTTCATCGTATGTATTATTACAAGTAGCCTTGGATTTTGGGAAACATAAATTTACTCTGCATATGATCCCATTTCCCGTCTTTATCATGGCAAAGCGTTTGACCTTGCAGTATGTTATTGTCAACTCTAGTGGCAAATAAATAGTGAGACGTATATGTTTCCCACTGTCAGAATGAAATTTTGAGTGCACATTCAAGCTATGTTGTAAAACCCGGTTCGGCCCGGCCCGAATGGACGGATCGGTGTCTGGGGTTTAAAATGGGTCATATGTCACTCTAAACCTGGGTGCTAGTTGGATCGCTTCGACCCGGTCAAAATTTGGGTTGAACCGCTCAACTCGACGAGTTTGACCAACTCGATAAAAAAAATTACTTTTTTTTAAACAATAATAATAAAAGTTTAGTTTAAATTTTTAGAGCTAAATAATTTACTTTGTCATATAAGTAAGATTTGAAATAATTATGTTAAATAGAAAAACTTAATAAATCAATGGAGTTTATTAGTATTTAATTATTATCTTATTATTTATTTTTGATCATTAAACACTATTATAAATTACGAATTAGAACTAAAAAAATATCATGTTATTATATTAATAATATATGCTCATGTATTTTAATTTTATACTTATTTTTTTATTTTATATTAATGTATTATTATCTGATTCGATCTTATTGGTATGTCCGGGCCAAATTTTAAAACATTGCATACAAGTATCAGATCCGGTTTCAAAGGCCAACGCAGCATCATGCCCGTCGCTCCTGGCTATTATGCATCTGTTTCTCAATGTAGTACCCTCGTCATAAAAACGTAACAAATGTATGTTGCTGCTGCAAAATCATACGACAAACTGAATCACGCTGGTATGTAAAGAAGTAATTGTTTCCTAAAATTTATAATATAGAAATGGTCGAATAATTAAGATATGCAATTATGTTTTTTTGGGATAACAAACAACTGAAAAAGATATATTCATTATTATATATGTATAAGATATGCAATTGAATATATATTTTTAAACTAGATACTAGCTATTCTTTAAAAAAAATTGAAACTATTTATGGAGAAGTAATTTTAACAATGACGATTACATTCTCAAACTCATTAACCCTTATTAACCAAATCATTCAGAGTTAATTCTTTTATTTTTTTTTATTTAACTTAAGCAATTTATTGTTTAGTTATTTGTTATCCCAAAAAGATGATGAAATTTAGAAAAAAAAATAAAAACATAGCCAATGACCTGAATTGTCCTCCCCCCACATGCACACACGTCCATTCCCGCTCGCACGTATTTCTCCTGCCCAACAAATTCCCACATTATCTTTTCCATCATCCAATTGTTTCTTCTTCTCTCATCTGATTTGAAAAAAAAAAAATCCTCCAAAAATGTATATTAAATAATAAAAATACAGTCCCACATAAACTTTGGCCTCGAAACTTCCCGCAAAAAACAACAGCACCAGATAACGCAAACCTCCAAGAAGAGTGCCCAGAACAAGTGGTAGCAGAGCATAGAAGAGCAGAGCAGAGGTGACCATGTCATCGGCAATGGAAGCCCTGCTCCGCCTCCCTGCGGTCTCCAGCTCTTCCTCCGTACTCTACCAAGACGGCGTCTTCCTTTGGGGCTCGGGCTCCCATCTCCCGATCACCCGCATCGGCGGCGGTGGGTCGTTCGGGAGAAATGAAAGGAGGAAAAGGACGATGGTGGTGGAGGCGAAGGGGAAGAAAGGGATGATGGGGCGGCAGTTCCAACGCTCGCCCCCTCCGCCGCTCCCCAAGATCGAGGACGACGGCAACCCCAAGTTCGTCATCTTCATCCGAGCCTCCAGCGTCTGTCACTGCTCCAATTCCTTTCGATTTCAGCGTACCAGAATTTTTTTGTTGGCTGTAGAAAAAGACCGTTCTTTTTAAATCTTATTCTACTGATGTAGGGAAATTAGACTTGTGGGAGCACTGCAAGGGAGTTAGTTACATGGATCGATTCCAAGTAAAAATTTTGATCGTAGACATTCAAATTTGGGAACAATTTTTTCTTGCTGCTTAATAGGAAGATTATGCACTCATTTCTTTGCAATTGGCAGAGTTGTTTGCCAATCTTTCCACCAACATATTGTAGAGATTTTGCTTAACACAAGCTAACTAATTTTAATATTACAACACAACAACTTATGTATACAACTTTAGACACTACACATTGACACACTTGAACTACTCATATACACATATATAATCTAGTTATAACTCACAACACAGACTAATAACTACAAGTCTACAATGCATTTGGAGCACTCAACACTAATGCATTCTTCACCAAACACCATAATCGTAAGCTCCATCTCCTATTTATAGCAATATGAAGGAGCTGCTTTGAACCTTTGACTACCCTCTAGAAATTTCTAGCATAGATGAATTTTCTAGAAGGGAACTTCTAATATACTATAAATTGATACTTAAGCTTTAAAGAATTCTAGAGAAAGAAATATGTAGAAGCTTCTAGATAACTAAAGCTTCTTGAAGTTAGTGTTGAATTCTTAACACTCCCCCTCAACACTAGATTCCCTCTTTTAAGATTACAAAGTAATCCTACTTGCCTGATTAATCTTATTATAATCAAGTCCATTATGGTGGAAGAGATCTTGAGTAATTAATTAATCTTCGTACCTTGCAATCAGGGCTAACTAAATAAACCTTCTCCATGTGTGCCAATTCATCCGAGACCAAATTAACATCCTTCAACTTCAAGACTAGCTTCCAAGTCTCACTTTATTCTAAAACTTGGTTATCTTTATCAATATCTTTTCTCATGCTTATGTTTGCTTTTTCTTATGTCTTAGGTTCTCCTAAAGTTTTGGTTAGAGCAACATATCATTCTATGAACTTGGTCTCTTTTACTTGGTACTTGTTCTTACTTCGAAAGCCTCTTCTTTCTCCCGGATGAGTGGAGCTTTGTTAGTTATTCCTTGAGGTGCCACCACTTGCCAAAGCTTTTGTGATCTTGTATTTTCTTTTTCGTATGTTGGCTCTTCTATGAGTTTATTATTTTCTTATTGCTTCTTGAAATCATTCTCTCCCACACGATGTTCTTCAGGCGTCTCCTTTAACACCACTTTCATCTCATGGAATTCTTTTAACATTGGCTCCTGTATGAGGTCTTTGGTGTAGTCAACTTCTTCAAAATCATAGTTGAAAGTCTCGAATGGCTCTTCCTCAGTTTCTGATATCACTAGTAGTACTTTATCATCACCATGAGCATGAAGTGATCCTTCTTGTGAGAAATCCAATCTCCTTTTCGAAGTCTTTTTCTATACCTCAAATAGCTTGAATTCCCATTCTTCTTCACTCTCACATTCGTGAGATATCACAACTCTTGCCAACAGTCACAAGCAAAGTGACATGTCTTACCGCAGTTGTAGCACTGATATTCTTGCCGATAAGATTTCTTTTCCTCTAACTCCTTCATCGATTTTTGGTCAGCTCCCCCTTGATATGAGCCTTGACCTCGTCCACATTTTTTTTTGCCTGCTGACGTCCTTATGCTCGACCTTTTCTTTTGTAGCATAAGATGCATCTTCTTCATGTCTAATTGTGATTCCAGCCATTTGTTTAGCTAAAGCCTTCTGATTAGCCAATAAATTTTCTAACTCTAACAAGACTGGTTGAGTAGGCCAACCTTTTAGAGCAGCTATTGTGGTCTTCAAGATAAACATAGACTTTGATGCGCCATTTTCTTAGTGCTTCTGCTTCTGTAGGTGCCACTATGTCGGGTCCTCTGACTGTCTCCCACAAGTCTTGTCCTTGCAAGTAAGACTCTATGCAGGTTTTCCTGTAACTCTAATTCTAATTATCTAATTTTCTAACTCTGCCACCCTACTGAAAATATGTGCCATGGTGACTTGTTGAATGCTCTGCTCTCAACCAAGTAAGTGCAGTTCCGTACTAAACTTCACAATCCCAGATTGTGCACCGACAAAACCTCCTCGTGCCTTAGTCTCACGCATTCCCGCACTGGCAAAGTCTCCACATACCTTGATCTTATAAGACCTCGAACTGATAGAGTCTCTCATGAACTGCCTGCTCTGGTACCACTTGTAGAGATTTTGCTTAACACAAAATCACTAATTTTAATATTATAACACAACTCATGTATACAACTTTAGACACTACACATGAACACACTTGAAGTACTCACATAATAACTAGTTAGAACTCACAACACACATTAATAAATACAATACACTTGGAGCACTCAACACTCACTTGCTACACTTATGCACTCTTCACCACACACCATAACCTTAAGCTCCCTCTCCTATTTATAGCACCATGAAGGAGGTTGGTTTGAACCTTTGACTACCCTCTAGAAATTTTAGCATTTTTTTATGAAGTTTCTAGAAGGGAGCTTCTAATATACTATAGATTAATACTTAAGCTTGGGAGAATATTAAAGAAAGAAATATATAGAAGCTTCTAGATAACTAAAGTTTCAAGAAAACTCTTGAAGTTAGTGTTGAACTCTTAACACGTGTGAGGTTCATTAGGATAAATAGACAATGCAGACAAAATTATCTTGGTTCCCTTAGAGGAAAGTTAGATAAGGGAAGAGAGCCTTATATGTAGAATATTTTACCTTGATGACATCCAATTAACGAATATTAGCTAGGGTTTCTGTCAAGTCTTGAATGGATAGTAGCAATAGTAACATTTCATATTGCTAGTTTCTTTCTTGTTTGCTGTTTTTTCTCACATAGGGTGTTGTTTATTCAGTCAAGTAAATAAAGGTTGATTACATTGGCCTTTCTCCACCGTTTGTTTTTAGCTTGCACTTTGTGAATGAAGATAGTGCAATATTTATGACTTTTTTATTATTTGTTTTTCCAATTTTTGGAGATCAAAGACAATAAAAAAGATGTGCTGTCTAATTCCACACAAATAATCTACATCCAAAGAATGGAGCTTCAGTAAGATGGTAAAATTAAAAATACAAAATGCTGAAGGTATGTTAATTTCCAATGTTGTTTATATCATGGCAAAACCAAAAAGAAACTATAATTTTCAAATGGAAAAATATTTGGGTGCTGGTTGCAAAAATTAGATTATTTTTCGTCATTGCTTATGTATTCGAGATTCACATGCATTCGCAATTTTTGCTCAAAATTTGCAGGTCTACCTTTGGTATCCGCTCAGTCTTATAACCGGTGGTACAACTGCTAAGATTATGGTTGCAGCAAAAGACAGCTTCCTTGGGAAGTACCTATATAAGGATATAATTGCACGAAATCTTGCGGCTGTTATTTATAAAGTAATGCTTCTCTCATATCTTCAGAGCATTTGTTTCTGCAACTTGATGAACGAGATGACTTAGATAAATTTCTTGTACTTGCCTAAATGTAATTTTTTAGATAATGACATACCGAGAGTTTCCATTTATGAAAACTGGATTGACATAAGAAAGGAAATGTTTGTGTTTTTCTTTATGTATCAATTACTTGTTTTCTCTCGAAGAAGCTGATTTATTTAAAAGAACCTTCTTACTTTAAGTGAGAACCGAGAATAATTTTATTTGACAGACTTGCTCAGATTTCAAATGCATCTAAACTGATAATTTATTGTTAATCAGGATGAGAGGGAGATAAAAGAGACAGCTTTCAAGCAATACCGTGTGCTTCGGACTTCAGCATCTTTTAGATATGGTTACAAGCTTGTTGTAATAATCCAAGACTAACACTGAAATTTTCGTTCTCATGTTGCTCAATGTTCATCATATATAATGCTCACTGATATCCTTTATTTTTCTCAGGTAAATGGTAATGTGAGGGCTGCACTTGCTCCATATGGTGTCATTGAGGTAAGCTTTCGTTATTCCATACCTTAAATCTGGCATAAAATGGAATCCCTGTTTCCTTTAGAACGTTTGCTTTATCATAAAAGAATTAATAACTTATATTACAGTCCAAAATGAGAGATGTGGGGTTGTGAATCAAATGCTACTTTGTTTCACACATTTAATTTCGCTTGCTCTTAGATTTTTGACATATGATTCTATATCTTTGTTGGGGATGTTAATTTTCTTGAGAGTTGTTCCATCGTAGTTGGAAGCCACTTTGAATTGGCTTCAAAGTGGTTTGAAGTTATAGCTGACCAATTTGAAGATCTTGTCAGAATAATTATTAGTCAGCCAAAAGAAAATTTGACTTTGACATAGCAATACAATTACAAACCCATAATTGCAAAGCACCAGACATGGATAAATTTGTGTGTATTGATGCGGAACAATATGATGTTATCTTCTACATCTTTATTTTCTGAAAGAGCCAACATGGATTTGTCTTCACATTGAAACTACAATGTCAATATAATTTTTTTTAATGAGTCTAGAATTACCATTTTGGTTTGTTTCTTTAACTTTGTAGTGAATATCTTGATATCATGGATGGAGCATATTAAATACGTTCTCTTGACAGCTTCCAACAGAGGAACAGCTAAGGGCTGTTCTTGACAAGGTGAAGGATTTCGTTGATGATGCTACCAGTAGTGCCAAAGAGTCGTTTGGGAATATCACATCCTTGAGTTCCTTGACAACTGAGGAAACAGAGTCAAAATCCTAGTGAGTATTACTTATGAAGTTAGAATCTTTGCCCGGACCAATTTGTTGAACTAAGGCCCATTAAAATTTTGTGCATGGTGGTGGTGTAAATTGTTGGGCCCTATGTTTAGTGATTCTAATAAGGTGCTATTCCTCCATACGTTAGTGGATGACTTCAATGAAGAATAAGCAGAACAATCAAAATACCTTTTGAATCTCAACGGTTATGAATAAAGTCTCTTTGCGACGGTCAAGCTACATGAAGTCAATTGCATATCTTTCTAGTTCTTGAATTTACGTGCCGTAATATGTTTAGAATATTTCTCTTATTGCAGGGTGAACAGCTGAAGTGATAATCTTTCTTATCTCAAAATATCAAAGGTTCTGCCCTTGAAAAAAAGATGTCAAGCGTTCTATAAGATGCTCCATGCACAGTTTCTTGAGTTTTCAAGATCTGCATTCATGCCAGTTTGGGGTACATCTTTTGTCTATAAATCTTGGTAATTCAATGGAATTTTTTTTTACTTGTTTATATTTGATGTTTATTATCTTTCCTGTAATACAATCTTCCAAGTATAATTTCAGGAAACAGGTGTATACTATTACAATATTCAGATATATTCTGCTGCTTCATATGAGGAAAAAAGAAGGAAAAAAATTGATATTGAAGCTCGACGGTTTTTTCAGTTTGGGACCCAATATATTTCGGGCTAGATATTTTTAAAAGAAAACCAATCATAAACTTTATCTTGGCTATTAAATCTCTCTCTCTCTCTCTCTATATATATATATATATATATATATAATATATATATGTATATATGTATATATGTATGTATATATATATCCCAAACTGAAAAAACCGTCGAGCTTCAATCCGACTGTTTTATATTGCATTAGAGTTAGCCTCAAACCCCACAATGAGTCTGCTCATTTAACATTAGAGTTTCTCTTAAGCATATTACTTGTTAATATTTAAAACTCAAAATATTATATAGTATGATGCAGATAATTCAATGGTGGTGCCAACTTTGGTCGATCTTCATGATTGAGAGTAGTGAGATCAAGGTGCATATTTTGTTACACGAATGAAAATGAAATGCATATTTTTGAAACTGCTAATAAACTCTTTTTTTTACATGTTTTTTGTGTCTTCAGTCAAAGATGATGTGATCGTATGAAGATCCAAGATAGAAGATTCATAAATTATTAGTTTATATTTGGCATTTTTTTCTTTTGATGTATTTGATAATCGTCACTCTGATAAACTCTACTTCATGTTATTTCATGTTACCATACTCTTCTTGAGCCTTCAAGGAAGTTATATACCTAGCTTTTGTGCCTCAGGCTTTCAAACTCTCCTGTCAACTCTTAAAATCTTATCAGTTCAAAGTATAGAGTTTAGAACTTAATTTAAGTTAGCAAAACTAAATTCTATTAATAAAATCAATACAAATATACTCGGGGTTATATAGTTTTTCATTTTATATAATAAAAATTTTAAATATTTAGCTATTTAGCTTAGTATTTAAAAATGAAATTTCCAAAAATAGTGATATTTATATAATTTTTTTATGTTTAAGAAGAGATTTATTCGATGTTAATAACATATTATTTTCTTTTTATCTATATTTTTAAATATTGGTACATAAGCTTTTTTTCAAATTTATGTACGATTCTTAAAAATATTTTTTGTGCTTAGAATTTTATTGTGCTTGGATTTATTTAAAATACTGTCGAAAAGATCCACCCGCTAGTGGGTAGTCTTTTTTAAAATGGTTTTGGTAGAATTAGAAGTTTGACTTAGTGCAAATTGTTATTATTTTGATAATAAAGTGTTTGATAAATTATTTTATATGTTAATGATTGAGTGATATGTTATTTTCATTAGCATTTTATCGATTAAAATAAATGTTGAACTTTTATATTCGATTTATCTTTTTTTTTGTTAGACTTTTATATTTTAGCTATGCAATATTATTGACATAAGGATATATAATTCTTTAATTTATTTATTTTTATTTATGCATGTCTAATTTAGTTAGAAAGATTATACGAACTAATAAATCACATAAATTTTCTTCTCCAAGAGTACATCAATTAGAAATTAAATAATTTATCAAATTAACTTATTAAGCTCATTTACGTTATATTTATTAAATATTTTCTTATTATTATTTTAATGAACTGCTAAATATTAGTCGCTAATAGTTAATCTTTGTCCGTTAGATAAATTTTTATCCGTTTTTAAATTGTCACCCGCTTATTAATGCGTGATTGATGCCAAACACAGTCCGTCCACCCGAATAGGAGCGGTTGATTTTTCTTTTAAGTCAAAACACCGTCCCGATCTGTAAAATTAGGAGAGGATTAGATACTTCACCCAAGAAAAGTTAAGAGACGATACTTGTAAATTACCCAAATTAAAAATGCCATCCTGCAGGATCTTTATGGCATAGCCACTTCGACGAGGTCCATTGTTGAGTCTTCACCGTCTTGAAGACGACGAATGATGCTGCCAACATACTTGTTTTTTGCTCCCAAGTTCGCACTTCCGGATCATAGCTCTTGAAACATCAGTGTACTTTTTTTAAACAGACACAGAAATTATGTACTGCACATACCAGCGTATTATTAAACAGTTCCTTATACAAGTTTGCTCAAATCTTTATGAATTGTTTTAATTGATGGGGAATCAAGCGTTCAGGAAACATTAGGCAAAAAAACTCTTTCAGAATCAAGTAGAGATGAACATCATGGTTTTTGTCGAAGAGACCGGGACTAGACTTATCTTCAGCAATGCCAGTTTCAATATGTTACATTGGCGAAATATTCAGTCATATCTTAAGAAATGAAGGAAAAACTCTTCCACGTAAGTGGAACCGGAGGGCATGATTGGAAAAGGAAGTTCCTACATATCTATGACGCGAGAGAGCTTCTGAATTCGGTTCAACAAGAAGTCCCCTTGCTTGATGGTGGCCTGGTAAAGAGCGTTTTTGGCATCAGGTCTGTTGGTTTCCAGAACGCCAGCAACTTTATCAATCTTGCAGTGCAGCTTGCCGGCTGCTATGAAACGAGACAATTCCCTGAGACGAAGCAAGAAAAAAGTTCACTTGTTAAATCAAACCAAATTGCATGGGCAGAAGATCCGGATGTTTTGATGCAGGCATTTGGGATTTTGAGAATTTTGAAAACAATGCCAAGATGTTCATAAGGTACTCACAGATCAATGAAATCAATGGATACTCCAAAAGCTGTTGCCATTGCTTCCATAGTCACACTCTTGTAGGACTCGAGAAACTGAGAATAAACAACTGCCCGGACTTCCCTCATGTAATAACGGAAATGAGGTTGTAGATATCGATCAAATTTAATCTGCTCAGTTAGGCCAGCTGAAAATATGGAGAAAACTAGAGTCAGGAACATCACTGAAATGTACATTAATGAATAGAATTTCAATCAGCTCAAGTTACTCTATTGCTGATATAGTCTAACCTTCATCATACTAGTGATAAACTAACACGCAATTGTATCTATTGACTCCAACTGCAATGATTTCCTCCATAAAAGAGCCCATAGAATACAAAGCGGTTACAACTCTAGGTTAAAAAATACGCAATGACAAGAGTATGCTGACATCAGATAATATTTTTTGTCATCAAGAAAAAGGATGACTAGTTTTCTTGAAAAGATTAATACTGAGAAGATGGATAAAATCAAACTATTTCTTCACAGTAACATGAATGGTGTTTCCATGTAGTTGTAGCCAAGGACCATATACTATAAAATTTCCATGTTATATACTCATACGAGAAGAAAAAGCAACCAAGAGCAATTTATTTATTCCAAGCACACGACTAGATCAAACCACTTACAGAATGCAGTGAAGAAGGACTTGTACTGACAACCATATAAAGAATTGAGGAATTCGGACAAGTGAGGTATTTTTCCAATAACTGCAAGAATTTCTGGTGCATCCACGACCTGAGACACCAAGAAGCTTAATGTCAGAAGATGCATAATCTTCTAATATGCCAAACAAATGGATTCTTAAGCAACAAATACCTTCTGCTTGAGGGAAACTCTGTCCAAGGATATAAGGCTTGTTAGGACAGTGTAGAAGACGAAGGTATCATAAGAGATTAGCTCATATGTTGTGAAGGTCGATATGGAATCCAAAAATAAGTTGGCAGCTTTCTTGAAGTTTCTAGTAGACATGCAATATAGTCCTTCATACACTTTCAACCTGTTCTTCCTCTCCCAGTCACCTCCTTCTTCAAATAAGCTGCGGTAATTTGCAAGAGTAGGAGGAAATTAAACAAAATAAAATCAGCATAATGGATAATCGGTCACAGATAGCATATAACCTCTAAAGCAACAGCCTAGAAAACATCTTACTTCTTAGCTTTGTCGATAGACTTAGAAATAAGGTCAAAATCCATATAGAAAAATCCAAGTTGTAACGTGTAAAAGACTAGATCCATCTTTTGGCCAACAGCAACAGTTTTCCCTTCAGTTATTTTTAGTTGTTCTAACGACTTCTCCTGTAACGATGCAAAGAATAGAATGAAAGAAACACTAATTAACTATGTCAGTCCAAGCAATATCATAGAGAGGAAGTCCCCAAACCTTATCTCCAATCCGGATGTAAAACAAAGACTTTGCCAGATGTGCCTCACGTACTTCACTTTCTCCTAGGTTCTCTTCTGCATCAGCAATCCTTCATAAGACAAAAATTGTAATTGCCATTAGCACATATCAGTAGACGAATTTTTTCAGAAGATAATTAGTTGAAATTTAGCAACATAACTGCCAACATTAAAGAAGCAGAGATTGAAGCATCAACAACATTTCCATGAGTGAGCGAAGATTGAAAGGTTCATGCCATGAACTGGACTGCATACATTCTGTGACCTATATCTTTATGTCTAAGCAGAAAACATAACACCACAATCTATGGATCCAATGGAAAATGCATGACACTCTATCCTGTAATAATTTGATGCTGTATGATGGTTCAAGAAAATAAAATAGTACCATAGTAGTTTTAAATATTCAGTATCATTTTTGCACATCATTTAGTATTTCATATTTTCGGTGAGCCTTAAGGATGAATCAAAAGATGTCTTAATTTTTTTTTTTGAGTCGGAAAAATGGCTTTATAATGTACATGCATCAGATAAATCTAAACGACTATTACATAAAAATTCTAACATATATGTAACTTGGAAACTTAACAGTCTTGTTAACGAACTTCTACTAACGTAGGCATTGTTTGACATATCACTAAAATAGCATTTAAAATAGCGGGTAGCATGCAATGCATTACTTAAATTTTTTGCAAGTACAATTAATTTTTTTTTAGCAAAGAAAGGACAACAACGGATTATCGTTGTCGTCCGTATGTATTACCAAGAATTAACTTTACAAGTGTGAGAGTTGAGTTCCGTATAGATGGATCCTCGAAGTCAAAAGACTAAGAAAATGAGAAAATGACTAGCCAAAACCCCACTCGCTAATAAAAAAAGATGCATAATGTACAATATTCTCTATATAGCATCTCTAGCCCCCAAAAATAGTGTGGTTATGCTGCAGCCATATTGCCCACGTCGTGGCCAGGCCCATAGCCCAAGATCGCTGCCACCCTGCGCTAGCATGCGTACCAAGTGATCTGAGCGAGTCCCAAAAAGAGTCTACTCCAGAGCAGTCAATGCCTGTGAATCCCAAACGATGCCATGTCTCGACGGCTATAGGGCAGCCGAAGAAAAGGTGGGGTAGGTCCTCCTCCTCCGATCCACACATAGCACATGTGGGGTCTGTCTGTGGCGCCCATCTAGCTCTGCAGACCTTGGTGAGAATCCTCCCGCGCCGCAGAAGCCAGGCAAAAATCCTGACTTTGAGCGGTGTGAATAGCGACAAGTGATTAATATCTAGCGTTTTGAGATGTTTGCATCTAGGATTAGCTACTAGCACATTGAAGTTTGATTTCCAAATATAATCTCAAAATATTTCATTATTAATTACTATTTGTGTGATATACTTTTTTTTTAGAGAATGATATACTTACTCTTCACCATTTTGTTTTCATAATTTATAAATTCATTGGTTTCAAGAAACATGCACCAATGAGTTATTAATATGATAAAACTAAAATTCTATTTATTATATTTATTAATATTAAAATAGTTAAAATAAAAATGAGTTATTTTTAATTTAGGATATATAATTCAAATTGTTTGAATGATTATTTATATCTTTTTCAGGCATTTTATGTTCATTGACATTCAAAAATTGCACTTGCCAAACACCTAATAATTAACCCGCTAAAATTAATCACTGCTATGCACCAGTTGAATCTCTATTTGCTATTAATTACTCAAACTGCTATTCGCATCAGAACTTCCCAAAACAATAAACAGGTAGTCTGCATCCAGAATTATAAATCAAGGGATTGAAATAACACATCGAAATGTCATATGCAGGTCCAGTAGTCGAAACATAGACCATCAAATTATGTTCCTTATTGGACATAAATGATCCATGGTAAAGGGTCAAGACCATTCATTCAGTCAAGAATCACTTGTTTGACACCATGTTCTGAATAAGAGTATTTGAAGTTTAAAAAGGTATACAGGAAGATTATCCGATCCACATTTTATCTGTTTCATGGATACCCCAGAAAAAGCAGTTACCGTCACGATTATCAAACTCTAGACTATGAATTGTCCTACACATAATAGAAAGTAGAAACGCAATCCAGACTTGGAGTAGCCATATATTCACAAACTAACTTATTTTGAACAAGAAATATAAGACTTTAGTTAGTTCCAACTGGGGCACCAATCAAAGGGAAAAAATGCTAACACTATAGTAAAATTTGACTGTTGCACAGCACGAAAAAAAATATAAGGAAGAAAAGTGGGGTATAAGAAGAACAGATCTCACTTTTCGTCGAGCTTCTTGAGCTCCTCCTCAATCTTCTCCTTCATCGAATTGAGCAGCAAAGCGTCTAACTCGAGCACCGAAGAAGCCACCAGAGACTCGTAGAGCGACAACAAATCTTTTTTACACACAAATAGGGCACCATCCACCGTCGCCAGGGCCAACGGCAACGTACATCGAGATCAGATTCGCAGATAGAGAGAGGTCACAGAAGAACGACGAAATAAAGAAAAGCACAGGGCGGGGAATGGGATCCTACCGTCGGCCTTGATGGTTGCGAGGATCTCGTCACGGAGGCGGACCTTGACGATGTCTTCGACGTCCGGGTGGTTGAGGAGGAAGAGCTTCTCTCCGAGCACGAGCTGCCGCTGGCGCTCTTGATCTCCATTGCCGTTGCCATCACCGCCTTGCGATTGCCCTTCCATCTTCGCCGGCGTATTCGGTATTCTCCAAAGACGCTGCTTTTTTTTTCTTTGTTAACTTGCTTCGTTTTGATGTCCCGAGTGAAGTGTTCTACTAATAACATAAAGTGCTCATAATTGAAAAGCACATTGAGAAAAATGGCCCAATATAAAAGCCTGTGAGTAAAAATGGGCCCAAAGTTATGCTGCAAGTACATATATTTTGCACATTTTTTTGTGAATCATGGCATGCAAAATAATTGGATAATTTATCACATTTATTAATCGTACTATATTTCACATACATGCATATTGCATTATCCAATAAATAATTTTTTTATCTGATTGGCAAATGTGATAATACTGTCCCCATAATTAGCCATAATAATATGAGCAATCATGTTTCACGACCTAAGACTTTGTTAGACAATTAAAAAAATTCGATATTTTGTTTAAAATAAAATATCTGTTAAGTTAAGTTAATGGATAGACTCTTCCACGAATATTGTACTCTTATATTATTTATATCTAGTTTTCAATTTAATAAACAAAATATTTATTACAATACAATAAAATATATTATATACATATGATTTGAAATTTAATATTTTTCTTCAAATTACATTTTTTTTGTCTTAAGCATTTTTTCGCCCATTAATTAATTCAACAAATGTGTTTATCATTTTATATAAGGTATGCATATAATATAGTTACTTTTAATTTTAATGCTATTGACATTAGTATGTAGAGGTTTTTAAATTATATTTTTTACTTTTGTATGCATATCTAATCTAGTTACAACAAGTTTATTGGAAATTAAATACATTATAATAAAGAGCTTTCGAAAAGTACATTACGTTAAAAAATTAACAATTTATCACATTAATTTATTAGCTTATTTATGTAATTTTACAGTACTTATTAATTAAACTATTATATTTATCAAATACTTATTCATTACCATGTAGTTGAATCACTAAAAGTTAAAACATTAATCATTAATTGATGTTAAATAATTAAGCTATTATTTGTTAATTAACTCCCTAGTTAGTAGACAGTTGATGAAGCTATTTACACAATTTTTTGTTGTCCTTTTAATAGATGTTTGTGTTACTGGTTTAGTGGTTGGTTTGGTGAGTCTAACTAGCAATAAATTTATATGAATAAATGAAAGTTATATATTAATGCCTTTTAAAAAAAAGAAAGTTATATATTAATGTTATTTGCGTATAAAAATATAAAAAAAGTTGAGTTCAACTTTTTCTTAAAAAAACATTTATAAATTTCACAACAATCTTTATTATATATTTTATTATTGAACAACAAACTCTTGTACTAATATATTTAAGATTAATGATTAATCATATAAAATATGCATAATTACAGTTTTTTTTATTCCTTTGCTATTTAGGTACAAATAACATTATGTGTGTGTGTTTGTTTTCTATCTAATGAATTTATTATATCATAATAATACCTTAAAATAATATATTATGGGATTAGATATGAAAACACATTTTATAATCTTTTATCCAATGAAGAAAGTTCCGGAAATCTAATAAAATTTGAAAAAAGAATGAATTTTTATCTAAAAACAAAATTTTAAACTATATTTGCAACAAAAATAAAAGTTGAACTCTGTACACCTTTTCTCTCTATATATATACATAGAAAGGGATTTATACACGAACACAGTCAAATAAAAATAGATTTTCTATAACAGCATTCTTCCATAACTTAAGTTTCAGAAGAAAAAGAAAGCATAAATATTAGATCAGTGTCTGTCATGACATTTGTTATCCAAGCAAAGAAAATAAAAAAATTAATCTATTGAAGAAATAATAACATATTGCCACCTGAAAATACCGGATAGTGATGATTAAAACGATATTTGCAGCCTTTCTAGGAAAAACAAGATATCTAATGTTCTAATAAACAAAAGTTCTTCGTAGGTCTAAGTGACCCCTTCACATCCTTCAAATTACATATTCACACATTTATGCCTATTTGTGTAACGATAATAAACATTCAATGGTTATTTGAAGCCTATGTCTAGGTTAAACAAGTTTATGGAAACAAGAAAGCTAAAGCTATGAACAACAAAGTAAATAAACAGAAAAAATTCACAGTTTGTATGATGTACTCGAGAATGGTATTATAATCTTATCCAACTTTGGAGGCACCATGGATTTTTGCGCCTTTGAATTCTCTGCAGATTCAAGTGCACGAGATGTTTGGAGAGCCATCTCTGCATGAAGCTGAAGGCATGTCATAGCCATCTGTGAAGCAAACAACTTACTAATTAACTTTGTGAATCAAGAAATTCAAATAAACATTAATCAAAAGCAGCGAAGAAAGTTGTAGTGTTTTAGCTTTCGCTGAACTAAAAATCAGAACCATATGTATATTTGGAAATGTTCGCCTGTTGGTTTGATGATCAGTAATAGTGTATGCTAATTCTGTAAGTTCGTTGAGTTCAACTTAAAGACTTATTCATTATATCTTTAAAGAACCAAAATCAAAACATGATAGATCAATAAGTTCCACATTTCTCATACAATCTAAAAGCCAAGTGGCAAGTGGTTTAGTGTAACATGAGACATCTTTGGAACTAATATAAGCTTGGTGAAATTCGGGCAAGTACAATCTTGAATTTCTTCCTGGGGAGCATGTTGTCCTGCAAATATAAAATGTTCACTGTGCTGGACTGATAATCCCTATAGTTTCCTAGTTCAAAATATTAAGAACTAGGGGAGAGGCAAAATTGTACATAACTTTAGGTCAACAAAGTTCATAAAGGAATGACCCAAGAAAAAGATCGAACGCAAACAATATAGTTGATTTCTTGAATACAAAAAGCCAAGGTCCAAGGACAGACAAATAAAGCTTATGAAAGTTGCCATTATTAAATTTTGCATGGTATGGTATATGCAAGTCTAAATCAAGCCCTTTCTTATTCTGGCTTCTTTCTTGGGGGGTGGCCTTAATATAGCTTCTTAAAATGTGTTCATTGCATGAAAAGATTTAAACATACTGAAACTTATATTTCTCATGGTAGAAACAAGTGAAAGGAAAAATGGTAGGACAAGGCAACATGAAATTTCAATCCACATGCACAATCAAAGAACAAACTCTCATGAACTCAAGATGAAAAGTGCACATAGAAGACATGAATATATTACACTAGATCCTATAGAACCACAAGAAAGAAACTCGTATATTCAATTTTTTTTTGCAGTAATCCAAGGAATAAGCCTTTAATAAATGTCATAAGAAACGAAGCACCATAGACAACTACAATAATCCAAAATTACCACATGACGGATGCTGCAATTAAGGAAATAGTTTTGGCCTTACAAATTTCATCTGCTACCTCTTAAGACACATATTTTCAACTGCTTAATACTTACCTATACTTGAAACATGAAAATAGCATTTCGACAATGACATTATTACTCATTTCAAATTTGAGACAGGAATATGAAAACAGAAAGACAATGAAGAACAAAGGCAATTAGGAATTTACTTACTGAGGAACATTCTGTATCTGAATTTACTTACAAATTTCATCTGCTACCTCTTAAGATACATATTTTCAACTGCTTAATACTTACCTATGGTCATACTTGAAACATGAAAATAGCATTTCGACAATGACATTATTACTCATTTCAAATTTGAGACAGGAATATGAAAACAGAAAGACAATGAAGAACAAAGGCAATTAGGAATTTACTTACTGAGGAACATTCTGTATCTGAATTTACTTACAAATTTCATCTGCTACCTCTTAAGATACATATTTTTAACTGCTTAATACTTACATATGGTCATACTTGAAACATGAAAATAGCATTTCGACAATGACATTATTACTCATTTCAAATTTGAGACAGGAATATGAAAACAGAAAGACAATGAAGAACAAAGGCAATTAGGAATTTACTTACTGAGGAACATTCTGTATCTGGATCAGATTCAGCAACATGAAGTGTCCATGTGCGGATCCACTCAAGCCCAGTGGAAATGTCCTGATTACCTTCAATCAAAGCTGCTGCTACATGTGATGGATGTAGAGCTACTAATATGCATGAAGCTGCAAAGAGAGCGGATCTTCTAACATATGCTTCAGCATGATTGGATATTTCCCTGATAAATCAAAAGCTTTGATAAGCTAAAGAATGACTTCCATTAAACAAACAAAGAATAATTACAGTACCTGGATCTTAGCATATCAAGAAGGGCAGGGGCTAAATCGGATGCTTCAGGATGCATGGTGATGCATTTCATGCAGACACCAAGCATGTAGATTAGTTTTCCTAGAACAATAAAATCTCTGTTTAACAGGTCAACGCCATGTCTCTTCTTGTCAAATCCCTGCATCATAGGGAGCATAAACGCAGCAGCATAAAGAGGAAATCTGTTTCTTGTTGACTCTAACTGGGGATCTTTGGCTTTTGCAATACCCCATTTACGAGATTTTCCATATTTTATTTGGCCAGGTTTAGAGGGAATTTCTCGTTCATAACGGTGAGACCAGCTAACTGAAGTTCCTGGCTCAGAAATCTCCTTCCAAGGACCTGCTCCAGAGGGTCCTCTATTATTAGGAACAAACCATGGTTGGCCTCCAATAGTTGATATTAGGTTCCTCTGTTGGTAGTTCCTTCTTATGATTGTACTCTCAGAAAGTTCTTGTGCTGCCTCAGTCATGACATCAAGTACCATAATGCGTTGACCGACATCCACATTAGGTGAATAGATCAACTTTGTTAAAACATCTAGGGACTCGAATGGACAAGTTACAAGCAATGCGACTAGTGCTTTTTGTCTTTTTGCTTCAGCAGAATCTTCTTCACCTTCAACCGCAATGTCTGTGCAACGGACATGCACTAGTGCCCTGACAAGGTCTGTTGAATTATGACAAAGCTCATCGGGCACTGCTCGTACAAGCTTCTCAGCTATATCAAGTGCTCTTTCCACCTACATTGAAAGCACAAGGATTAATGTAAAATAAAACTCAACTTTTGACTCTGCATAATTTAGAAATAAACTCTTAAGAAAAATACAAACTTACACCATCTGAATCATCAGGCTTCCGCAGTGCTGCCGCAACATCTGCCAACTGTGTGAACTTCTGCTGCAAATCTGCATCATCATCTGAGAGATCATATGGTTGTAAAGATGAGTCACTTGATGCATCAGAATCTTCTCCATCAACATTATCCTCTTCAACATTGACGTCTTCCTGCACTGCTCGTACAAGCTTCACACCATTTTTCCTTCTAGTCTGAGATCCATTTTTCAATTCCTTGTCCAGAGAAGTTTCAAATTCGTCTTTGTTAACTTGACTAATGACTTCTTGTTCCTTCCTTTTTGATATTAACCCAAATTCCCAGTCAATAGTCTCAGAACAATTGTCATCGAGGTACAAAGGATTTTTTGGATCGACGACTTTCGAAAATGCCAATGCTATAGAACTAGCCATCTTCCGAACTGAATCTATAGGGCTCTCCAACCGACCTACAAAACCAAGAACCACTCTGAAGAAACAAGTAGAGAATTTCAGAACACAAACTGCCCAATAGAGAATGACTTACAGCTAACTCCTTGGAGAATAGAATGCAGGAGATCCTTGGTAGTTTCCAATTCTTGTTTTGACATTTTCTCAATACATAAGCCAACAGCTGCAGTAATATCTGATTTACTTAAGGAAATACAGAATATAATTATGCACCAGTTGTGAGCTATAACTCCGTTTCAAAAAAAAAAAAGTTGTGAGCTATAACTAAAAAGGATACAAGCTTGCTGCTCCATGGAAGATGATTGGATGAACTCGCGCCTGGACCAAATGCTAACAAGACGATGCACCATATCCGGGAAAGATGGTTTGTTTACAACTCCGATCTGATTATCGGCATCTGGTGGGTATTCAAAAACAGAAAAGTGAAGAATCCATCTCAGGCAACTAAGTGGAAACACTTTCCAGAATAAGAATTTGTCAACAAACATGGCCCTGAAGTGAAATAACATCAGAAAACATCAAGGTCAGCACACCACACTCACTAGTTCAACTAAATAAAGGAACTTGGTCTAATAAAAAAAATTCAACCTTCACAGAGCAATAGAAAAGAGTTTAACATAATTTTTCTTTTGTCTCTATCTGTGGTATAAATCACATTCTCAGATGGAAAGCTACTTTTGCAACCACTGCCAATATGATGTCAGCCAACTTTTATTCACATTTTTTTAATCAAAATGAACAATAAGATTATGACATGAACAAACAGCCAACTAAGCAAGATATGCCAAACGATAGCATAATATTACACAGTTTAACAGTTGTTTAGTGTTCCATTTGACTCACATGACAAGACAACTGTTCAGAATTACAGTGTGTATAAAACACAAACAAACACATAAAAGATTATAATAACTTACCTTAGGAGCAATAACAGAGTAAATTAACAAACTGATAGATCCTGATGTCTAGCAAACACTAGTCATCCTTTCTCCCCCTAAAAAGTCGAACTGATATAGATGAAATAAGAACAATGTTTATCTCACCTCATGGCAGATTTTTGCTTGACAGTCCGGTGAAATAACAACCAAAGTATCCAGTAACCTTCCACGTCGCTTACATTCTGAGTTGTGAGCTGGCGCAGTAACCCTTCGCAGAGCCTTTCCACAGAATATTGGTCCTTTACTGTTTCCATCATGGATATCCAGAACCAGGATTTGTGACTATACTCAATGGCATTGGGAGTAAAAGAACCAGCATTAACTGATAAGCAGCTGCGAACATGATCAACAATTCTTGGAACCATTTTGAGGAGCAGAATATCTGAAAACAGAAAATATTTTTTATGTTTTATTTTCATATTAGGTTGAGCATAAAACACTGTACTATTGTGTTTTGTTGTAAAGCTTCTTTTTTGCTATTTCAACTTGAACATTGTTAGGCATAGGCAACAGATAGCAGTCTACTTTCTTTTTTAGTAATACCACACTGATTACATATGGATGGTAACACCATTTTTTTTTTTTGAAAGGATGCTAACACCATTGTTACTTATTTTCCTCTTTTAGAGGAACCTGCTCTAATAAAAACAGAATTCCCTTAATTTAATGCATTGTTCCTCACTCCCTCGTCTTAAAGGAAGTAAGGTGACTTTCCCCTTCAACTATCAGCATTGTTGAAATACATGCTACATAGAAACAGACAAAATACGAGTTCAACTTTAAAAACATCAACAGGCGCATTCTAAATAAAGATCAGTGAACTACACGTTGAAATAATTAGTCCTAATGTATTATGCCTGACCTTCTAGCAAATATTATATCTATGCAACGAAAGTTGTTTAATTATGCCATTTATACACATTGGGAAGAGAAAGCCAATAAAAGTTTTCTTTTGTTTCTAAGAAGAAACAATATAGTGATCAGTTCAAATTCGGAAAAATCATTAATGCATACTTAGGAGTGACAAAGCTTAACGTTTTGGAATGAACGCTTTTGTTACCTGTGGAACCACGCCTACAAATCCTTGAAAATGTTTCACCAACAAATAAAAATGCCTCATCTAGAAAATTGGCATCTGAGGCATCTCCTTTGCTGGTTAAATTAAGGTCACTTTCTTCTGCTGCAGCCAGTAGTTGAATCGTAATTTGTTCAAAGAACAAGCTTAGTGTATCATCATGGAAAAACAGAACATTGAAGATGAACAAAGGAGATATCAAATATAACTACATAGAAAAAGTGTTTCTCTTGTACAATTGATATCTACATAAGACAATGAAAACATCTTAAGCAGAGATAAAACAGTAGTTTAACTATTTTTCGGTTGTCGGAAATTGGAATGATGATTCTTCATCAAACAACATGATCTGTAAATTCAAAACCTCGGCGTATTTCACAAGAAATGGAAACTCAGACAAGTTTTTTTTTAATTTGTTCTTCAAGGGTACTCCTTAAGGCGCCTCCATCCAGAATCATCACTGCAATCATATGAATAGCATTCAGAAGAAATGTGTAACTGTTCAGTTTACCATATGATTTCAAGAGTATAACCAAGCTGAGATTCCAAGCCCTTAGGACAGTCAGCATAAAGTCAAAGTATCCAGGATGAAATATCAGGATTCAGGACATAATATCCAGGATGAAATATCACGATTCAGGACATATTGGTCTGATATATATTACTGGCAGGATGTTGTTTAGTATTGCATATTGTAAAGGTTTATCAGCAGTAAGAACAAACCCTGTCTCTACTAGTATCAGCCGTTATCGCCTATGCATCGATCTGTAATAATGAAACACTGAAACATTACAAGATGTGACAGATTAGACGACAACATTTTTGCCCAGTCACATGGGTGTGAGGCCCATGTGAACTATTCAAGTGGGAGCGAGATTCCTGTCTGTTGCATGCAACCACTATTTTCTTTTGTTTTTATCCTTCAAAAGCTTCATCAGAATCCTCCAGCTCTAAGCTACACTCAGTCCTATGATATCCTTCACAATTACAGCAGCTACCTCTTTGCTGCATCTCCTATGAGTAATTTTCCATTTATCTATGAAATTCTTTTTAGTATTTTAGTTTTCAGCTTGAACACTCCCCATTTTTCAAGTTTTTTTCTTGACTTCCCTCCAGTTGTGCACGGAAGAGGCTGATCTAAACAGTGTAGGGGAGGATGCTGGAGATGATGTCATCATTTTCTTTTCAGATTGAGTCACCGACATTGCCAGTCTTTCATGAGTTACAAAACGCATGTACCCGTACCATTCTTGCCAGCCATGTGCACAACTGGTGCAGGTAGCATGTAGAACATTCATTACAATTGCAAGAGGGACTTCATTCCAACCTAACATCAGTTATCTTTGTTTTCGCATGGTCTATTAAAACTTAATTGTGAAGCGAAGATAACTGATTTTAGAGTCCAAGCGTGGAGGACTAGATTAGTAATAGTCAAATAGCAGCATGCTAACATCCAACTTTTCTTGAAGAAGACTGACCTCTAAAAATAGCAGCAAGTATTGCAAAACCAAGGTTAGCAAGAAATTAGATTGCAAGGTACTCAGGTAGCAACTACAATTTTGAAATGGGTTTAATGGAGGTGAAACACCCATCTAAGTGTTTTACCGTAGAACATCTATGTGATCAACCGTCAATTTTTAAATATGTGGTTCAGATTAAAAACAAGTTAAAACCACCTAACTGAAATAATATAACAACTTTCTCTCTCCTCTTTTAATCTAAACCACATATTAAAAAATAGATGGTTGATCACATAGGTGTTCTACGGTAAAACACCTAGAGGGGTGTTTCACCTCCATTAATCCCTTTTGAAATGCACACATAAATCATGTGTCTATGCAATGCGAAAATTATTTTGTTCCCTCTAAACAAGGACGAAGTTATTGTTCCTTATTGCAAAAAAAAAAAAAAAAAGAACTTGAATACAGGAAAGCAGATTTGTATGACTCTGAGCCACACTGTAGTAGGAATGACTATGATAAGAACATAATATTGTGTCGCATGTCATAAAATTGTTAACATAACTAAAATTCTAATAAAAGAAAAGAGGATACTGTGATTTAAGTGCACGTGATGCTCTCAATCTTGCTTTGTCAGGAATGGAAACAAGCAACTGTGCCACCCTAGATATAATAGATAAGTTTTCTGGTTTAATATCGTCACCAGGGTTGCCATTTCTAGATTGCCTGAGTTCTCTAAATATTTGATGTACTCCTTTGTTCTCAAGCAAGCACAGTGCCAATAACCTGTTAAATGGAAAATATTTGACAAACAGAGTGAATCCAAGTTGGTCTTGGTGGAACCAGAAGAACATGCATAAAAATGGTCAACCATAATTTCAGTCTAATTAAGCTCTTGAAATACGAACCGGTAACATTTGGATTCATTAAAGTTGGTAAACAGCATAGATTCAACAAACAAAGTCTTAGAACATTATTACTTTAGCACTTGACAATTGGTTAGTCATTTCCCTTCATGACGAAATTTAAAGAGGATATGCTAGGTATTAATTTGGAATATGTTTTCCAGATATAATGCTACTTTGTTAACATCTTTTGCAGTGGAATATTTTGTAACATGCGTCATTTGTCAAAAAGTGCACTTAAAATGTATGGGCCATGGGGTGCTTTTTTGAGGGGAAAATGTATGGGGCACTATAAATTAATCCACAGCAGTAACTCACAAATCTTAGCATGGAGCCCAAGATTTTGGGCTAAAATAAAACCTTCAAGGCCCATATAGAACCTCATTTAGTTAGGAAAATATGCCCAAGCCTATAGTTTTATGCAGACGGAAGACCAACTGAGATGTTTCTACTAAAATTGCACTAATGGCTAAAGTATCTACAAGCCGAAATGGGTAGGTAAGACTCCTTAATGTTTCCATTTATCCTTAATGTTGAGTAAAACTGAAAAAAAAATGAGAAGGGAAAATCATTATTATTCACACCATACTATATATGCCATCCACACACCTTAGTTGCTGCATAAGATGCAAATTTGGTCAGCACAGTCACCAAATAATCACATTGCTTGAAGCAAGAATATGAATAAATTTCAGTAATTTTCATGTTGGGAAGAATATAATGAAATAAAATTTCATAATCTTGTAATTTACCTAAAAAATTCATAATCTTGTACAAGAGAAAGGAATTGGATAATGGTATAGGAAATGACCTCTCAATATTTGAGTAAGTAGCATTATTGTCATCATGCTTCATAGCAGGAACTAAGGCTTGAACTACTTCAGTCAAAAGGCCCTTTGAGAAAAATGAATCATAGACTTGGTTCTTGGCTGATAAAGGAAAACGTTCAAGCCACTTTGTAGCAATATCTGCAAATACACATATTCATGTTATGACTAGAAATTTCCTTTTTGCTGAAGTGAATAATCCATCATATCAATGCCATCTAATTGTTTGAGATTGTCATTGCAATCTAATTACCTAGACACTCTAGTTCGACAACACTATAATAAATAAAAACACTGATTTATTGAGAGAACATGATGACAGGTATGAGTTTTCTTACAGAACACACATAAGTTTTCCGCAATAATATTCCCTACTTTTAGTCACTTTAGTAGTATCCTTTAACATCTGATAATCACAATACTAAATAAAGTAGAATGCATTAGTGAACTGTTTTCACCTGTTGAACATGCAATTGGCTTCAGAACATGAATAGAACATATTATCCAATGCATATAGTCAGTTCGTTAAGTTGTTTTAAGCAAAGTTATGTGTGTTTAAGAGATACATCAACATAGAAAAGGTGATTTGAGTTCCGAACTTCACGAACATGGATTACACCAATGGTTTCAAATGCAAGGGAAAAGGATTTGAAACTTACCATATATTAGTATCTTAGACACTACCGGAAATGCTGCTCCATAATAAAAAATGTGTATCCACTGACTTCTCTCAGCATCAGATGGTAACAAAGTAGCAATGACCTTAAAGAAGACAAATTTGCAATTAGTGTGACCTATAACACACCTCAAAATGGCAGACATAAACAACTAATAAGGCAATTTCGAAAGAGAATTTCAAAATCATTAAGAATGAAAGAAGACAGGAAATTAAGTATGGTTAAGCTTATTAACAAATGTATAATTTTCAAACTTTTCACAAAACAAAACAATTTCAAACTTCCTTGTACCACTAAGATTGTGAATTTGAGTGCTTTAATATGTGCTCATTAACACTTTAAAAAGAAGAAAAAGGCATAACCTCCGTTTATACAGGATTTTACAATATTAGCCGGTTGCTTTCTGAGAAACAAAATGCAGGTGATGAAGTGATTAGAAGCTAGTTCAAAAATCATTACTCAGAATAAATTACATAAGTACAGCATCTTATTAAAAGTCGTGTCATTTATGTCCTTGTTTATTATACTACCTACTGAATCCTGACAAGTACTAAACAGGCATCTGGTTTCATATCATGCGATGGTGCGAGTGAAAACAGCGGCCCAGGCCATCTTTGCCAAACTATGGTACAAAAACAGGGGTGCTGTGGAAGCTCAGTTGTTTTGGCTTTAATGGGGTCTACTAACCTGAGATGGACTCACATTTTACACTGCAAAATTTTTGATCAGCAGGGTCCAATAAAAGTAATTTCTCTCTTCTCTTCAATCTTTGATGTCCAGCAAACAGTTTATTGAAGCAAATACATCTCCCTTAGCAGGCGGCAGGATTCTCATTACCACTGGCAGACACCATGGCAATTGCAACTTCATTCTTACTAGGAAAGGATAAGATCATCCCAATCTTATATAAAGGCTAAATTTTGGTTTACTTTAGAAACAAACATCATGCATGTGCTGGAATTAGAAACTTAGAGTGTAACTTAGGCTATTGTTCTGTGGGCAATCATTATTTTCCTTGCTTCATAGGAATCAATCAATCTATCAAGCATACAAAGTTTAAATCTTAACATGAATCCTCAATTATTAATATATCTTAGTCACTGAAAGCAAAAGCCTGTAAATTTTGTGAAAGACAAAAGGTGAGGCTTTTCTACTTCGATTTACAAAACTATGTTTCTTTAAAAAATCATGAAAGTAATCAATGATTAACTCATTAACAACATTTTCAAAACAAAGAGCCCTAGACTACTAATCTCCAACAGCAGTGCATTGTGTAAAGATTTCCCGAGGTATTGTGTGGATAGGATAAAAGTGATTCATTTTAAAACAAACAAAAAGAATGGGACTAGGAATATAATACATGTTATGCTGAAAGAAATTTGATACGATAAGAGACTGGGAAACATCATTTGACAATTGATTAGCATAAAAATTAGGATGATACAGTAAATAAGTAGTTTCCCTTACAAATGAAAAACAATTGTGAATGAAATGAAAAAGAATGATTGCACAAATTTATACTTACCCCAAAACCTTTGTAAACTCACTATCTTGTTAAACACTGCCCCCTTTAAAACCATTTCAATTGTCTCATAGTAATCTCTTTCCATTTCTTTCTCTTGGATTCAGTTCATTATTAATACTTACAACTAATAAAATCAGTAACTACTCTCATCCAGAAAAACCACAAACCATGTATCAGACAAGCAAAGGTAGTACCTGGCTTCTGTAATGCTCTGCAACAGCACCTGCAAGTTAACCGAAGAGACGAATTAGACACGCTTGCATGTCTATTGTTTACCAAGAAAAATCAGCATGAACTGAAATTGCAAAAAGTTTAAACTTCACAATAGAAAAATTATATAAATATGAAGACCAGCCCAACAAAAGGCAAACAAAAAAAAAAATTAGTAGAAGACATGATTGTTTCTGCAGTCCCAAATATATCATATGAACAAAAGTATCCATCAGCAAGTTCACATATCACCAAACCGAAATGCTTCTGCCACGAGCAAAATAAAAAAAAATACAATGTTCAGTCAAAAGTACATTCATATCAACAGAGACTCTTGAAAAAAAAAAAGGCTGCCTTCTCCATTGAACCCCAATTTTCTGATCAAGAGTTCATTGATATCTTCCGAGACATTCGGAAAAGTTGAGTACCCGCTTATTCCATTTCTACTGCATGCAAACTGAAGGACGATTTTGATGTACTGAAAATAGAATGATCTATGCTGCGCACAATCAAACTCGACCCAGCAATCCCCTAAAAAGCTGGGAAAAGAAAAGGAAGAATCGAACCACAAACTGCAGAGGAATCGACGGGGAAGAGGCGGACGGCGAGGGAGTAGAGGGCGCAGATGACCTCGTCGACTTGCTTGGCCGCCTCAATCGCCGAGGACATCTCTCCCACCTTGTGGAGGACCAGGTTCTGGAGCTCTCGACTGCTACGGCCGATCGTTTCTCGTAGTTCCTTCTCCCCTTCCGCCATGGATTATGCCAATTAAGCCTCGCCCTCCAGATGCTCGATGGTTTTACCAAGAGACACCCACCCCCCGACCGGTGGCCCCTTCCACGAGCGGCGCGGAAACTTGACGAATGCAGAACTCGTGCGAATGCGTGCTCAATGACCCCCGCCCGCAACACGCTTTTCCAACCTTTTTTTTTTAAAAAAATATAGATGGGTTTAAAATGTAATATAAAATTGGGGAAAATAAGGTCCAATTTTATTTTAATTATTTAATTTTAAATTATTATATACTATTTTTTTGAAAATTATTCATATAAAAAAAATGTATCATTCATATATACATATTAATATATGAATAGTTTTAATAACATATTTAAATTATAGATTTAAGATTTGATACTTAAAAATATGCTTAATATGATATCAAAATGATCCTTCATATTTTCTTAATCTATTTAAATTCTCATATCCGAATACCTATTTATAAAATAAAGAATGAATGGGGCTGAATTTATTAAATATATATAGATAAATGAAAGCTATCCTTTCATCTTCAAATTAAAAGTAGCTTTTGTCTATTCCTTTTGGATGAAAATAATGGTCGTATTTTGATACACTTGTAGGTTGTTGTTTTACTCTTGCTCATAGATTAGTTCAAGTCAGATCAAAGGCCAATAAAAAAACTTTTCTCTTTTCTTCTCCAGAATTTTAGGATTAGGGGCATGTTTGGATGAGTTGTAAAAGTTAACTTAGTTTTCAAATATCATAGATGTGTCATAAAATAAGATAATAAATCAACAACAAAAAAACTCTTTCAAACCTAAATGGTAGATTGTACATATTTTTTGGAAAATAATAATAATAATAATAATAATAATAATAATAATAATAATAATAATAATAATAATAATAATAATAATAATAAACATCATTTTAGAAATTTAGTATTATATGGTACATATGTACACTTGTGAAAAATATCAATATATATCAAAAGTAAATTTGACTCCTTTGATTTATCAGTAATTAAATCAAATTAATTAGTTAGCTATATTTTCCTCCAACTCTTTGAAATTAATTATGAACAACATATATATGAAATACTTATACACGTGAGAAACATATATGGGTATAAAGTTGACTCTTCAAGTAATGATTAATAAATTAAACTAATAACTAAACATGTTTAAGTTATATTTATTATTATATTCATAATGTATGCTTTCACACAAAAATTAAGGCATGAAAATAATAAAAGTATAAAGTAACAAAATGAAAATGGTGTTGGGTAATCAGGAGTTTTTTTTTGTAATTTTGAGCTTATTTTTTAATACAATGTTTAATTTTGTTTACTTATATTTTATGTATTTTTTGTACATTTTTAATAGCTCTTGAACATATTACGTTATTTTAATTTCCTAAAAGAAGGTATGTATTTTGATAAATATTAATTTATATATCGTAAATGAATACAATGATAAATTATAATAATTTTAAAATCTCATTACTCTTTTATATATCTCTTTTAACACTATTTCCTGTAACTTTCAGACACATTGGTAATTTATAAATTCTTTGTTTTATTGCAATGATAAATTATAATAATTTTAAATTTTCATTGCTTTTTAGCTATCTCCTTTATAAATTATTTTCCTAACCCACTCCTAATATTCGTCTCCAAAAATGATCGATATCTTCTTTAAGAAAAAGATTGTCAACCATCAAATATAAACAAAATTCAACAAAAAGGTTTTGACATTATAATCAAATACTTTTAAAAGTCCTTTATTTTTTATTATAAAATATAAATTATTTAAAAGTCTTAAATACTTATTTTAGTGTTTAATAACGAAACTTTTGGATAGTCAATGAATTGAAATAGTGATGTATATTACAAATATATTATTTGGTATTAATAATATAATAATTATTTGTATAATTATATTTATTTGATATATAAAATTTTCGATTTTATGATATGATTTTATAAGAAGAAAAAGATTTTCTTAGAATTTTAGAGTTCAACAAAAGTTGCGTGAACCGTTGATCTCCTCCAAACAAAGAAAAAAAACAAGAAAAGTAAATGAAAAAAAGATAAAGGTTAATTTCGGCTAATACTCTCTATACTATAACTTTTCCACAAATAATATCAAATTATAATTTTATCGATTTTAGTTCCTAAACTATGTCCACTTTGACATTTTAGTCCTCTGTCATTTTTTTATTAAAGTTAATTTTTTAAATATGTTAAATGACACTTGTACGTAAAAGTTTAAAATATTTTTTATCTTTTATTATTTATTAGTTTAAAACAATACCCTTTTATTATTTTTTTATTAGATTAATAAAATAAGTAATGAAAGATCAAATTTATTTTAAATTTTTACATAAGTGTACAAATGTTATTTAATGAATATAAAAAATTAACTTTAACAGATAAAATAATAAAATCAAATTTTATGACTAAAATATCAAAATGAGAATAATTTAGAAATTAAAAATAATAAAATTATAATTTAAAATTATTTGTGAAAAAAAATTTATAGTACAAAAGATATTATCGAAAATAATTCAAAGGTAAAATACCAACACAGAGTCTAGGGCTTAACCCCGAACCACCCTAAAATAACTATGGCTGGGACCCAAACGCAAAAGGCGCTTGAACCCTATTCTAAGGCTTTGGGTTTGGATTCAACACCGGAAACCCCAGTAAAAGAAGAAACCTGCACTACGACCCCCACATAACACATTTGATCTCTGCCGCACGCCCCCGTCCACCGCCTACCGCAAATGGCCACGGCAGTGGAGGCGCGCAAGAAGCCTACGCCGGGACGCGGCGGCGTGGCAATTCCGGCGGGAATCTCGGAGGAGGAGGCGCGCGTCCGCGCCATCGCCGAAATCGTCTCCGCCATGGCCGAGCGCTCCCGCCGCGGCGAGGACGTCGACCTCAACGCCCTCAAGTCCGCCGCCTGCCGCAAATATGGACTCTCCCGCGCCCCTAAGCTCGTCGAGATGATTGCCGCGGTCCCCGATGCCGACCGAGACGCCCTCCTCCCCAAGCTCCGGGCGAAGCCCGTCCGCACCGCCTCCGGGATCGCCGTCGTCGCCGTCATGTCCAAGCCCCATCGGTGCCCCCACATCGCGACAACAGGGAACATCTGTGTCTACTGCCCCGGCGGCCCTGACTCAGATTTCGAGTATAGCACGCAGTCCTATACGGGATACGAACCTACCAGCATGAGAGCCATCCGAGCCAGGTGATTACTAAGCAAAGAAAAAAAAAGGATTTTGACGAGTTCTGTTTGATGTTTCGCGTTAGGTGAAAAAGTTGTCTTTTTTTCTGTAAACGTTGTAGCAATTAACTGAACCTTGGGGACATATTCTAAAGTATAATAGGAATTTAAGGCCGTTGTACTGATAGATTAGTTTAAATCTTTTCTAATTTGGAAGAATTACATTACATTCTCGAGCTTCAAAGACTATTTCATCAACCATCGAGGTTGATCTAGAGTCTCAGTTTATTCCTTCTAGCTCTATGAAGATGGAGGTGCAGCAGAGCCCCTTCATATTCACTGCACATCCATCAGTAACGGTACTAGTTTTGTCCTCATCATTCATCCATAGTTCCATAAATTCAATGAACCTTGTTTAGTTATGAAGAAGGAGTTTATGCTCTGTCTATGCGTCTTAATTGGCAGTTTATTGTGTTGCATTCTTATGACTACTGAAGCATTTAAGTTAATGTGTTTCTATTTAAGTCTGAAGACATACAGTATTACATTGTGTTTCATCAATCACCCGTAGTGTTTCTTCTTCTACTTGCTCTCTTGCTTATGAGCTAATGTCAATGCTCTTTATCATGTGATATTGCAGATACAATCCTTATGTTCAAGCCAGAAGTCGAATAGATCAACTGAAAAGGCTAGGTCATAGTGTGGATAAGGTTTTGATTTTTCTTATCTTTTTAAGATGAATAAAACTAGAAACACAGTGTTGTAATTTCAAAACATCTATGCAGTATTGCCTTCTGTAATTTGTTTAAGTCTATGTTTGCTTTTCTGCCAAATTATGTGCAGGTTGAGTTCATCTTAATGGGAGGGACTTTCATGTCACTGCCTGTTGATTATCGTGATTATTTCATAAGAAATCTTCATGATGCCTTATCAGGTCACACTTCTGCAAATGTTGAGGAGGCCGTGCGATACTCAGAGCATGGCACAGTTAAATGTATTGGCATGACTATTGAAACGTGAGTGACTATTTAATGTCGTATTATGCAATATGTCCAAATAAGTTCATACATATACGACTCGAAAATCAGCTTTTTGGTTTCCATGGATGTACCATAGGATCGGTTCGCAGCTAAGATTACTTCTTTCATGATTATCAGGAGACCTGATTATTGTTTAGGGCCGCATCTACGACAAATGTTATCTTATGGTTGCACACGTCTTGAGATAGGAGTCCAAAGTACATATGAAGATGTGGCTCGTGACACAAATCGAGGTCACACAGTTGCTGCTGTAGCTGACTGCTTTTGTTTGGCTAAAGATGCTGGTTTTAAGGTACAAATTGCTTTTCCACAATCCTGTTGTTTTGCAAAGGAAGTTGCTTGGCGTGAAGGACGGAGTTCAATATTGCTTAATGTTGATAGGAATGCAACTTAAATTATTCTAGATCATGTGATCCGAGTTTGAGTCTGAGTCTCGGAAAGGAGAATTTTTCTTCCTTCTGTTTATGGGTTCAAGCATTTGAAATGTATTACTGCATATTATCATGTGATGTACTTAAGTTTTTCTTTATTTCTATTATGTCATTGTGCCTTTTTTTTTTGAGAATGAAGTAAAAAATTGATATATTTTATTGTCGTCCAAAGAGAAGGTTCACAAACTGCACTCCTTGTAAATTTCCCAATTTCTTCCTCTTGTAGCTTGGCTTGCAGGTTAAAGTCTACCTGGAAACCCCAATTTGGTTATGCTAATAGAAGCTACTTTTGGAACATTTCCATGAACAAGTCAATTTGTTTCTCAGATTACGACACTCCATCCCTTTGTAAATTAATGCTTCACATTTTTTTTCTTCTGAAAGTGAGGCACAAGGGTCTTAGCATCGAGCACTGTTTGCTTTTTCTACCTTGAGAAATTTCACTTGAATTCGAGTGCAAAATCTGTTATCAATAATTTGATTTATTCCGGAGAGTTATGGGCATCTAGTTTGATTCCACTAGAGGCGGATACAATGAGGTTGAACCATCCAATGTGGGGAATTATCTCCATTACTCCAAGCTCTTTTTCTTTCATTACTTCAAACTTTAAGCACTTCTAAAACTACAGTTCTTCTTAACGTACAAGGTCATGCAAATAACATGCCTATGTGGATGTTACTAGCTCACAAACAAAGGGCGATGACCTCTAAAAAATAGGACAAGGTAACTGTCAGTCTACAGAATTGGACTTCTCAAGTACTAAATAATAGAGATATTTCCAATTAGCTGGTCTGCTGGGCTCCAAGGCTTCCCTCTATTTCCTCCCTCTCTGCCCTTCCTCCTTTGTTGTCTCTTTGATCTTTTTCTAGTTTTCCTAAATTAACATGTTATTCACTAATTTTTCAAAGAGTAAGTCTTAAGAAATAGCATGATTCAGAGTAACATTTTAACAGCATGATACAAAATCCCTTTTTGGTTGTTAATTTGCTTTCATGCTGGCTGTTTATTTCTTGGATTTGCTTTATACATTTGAATTTTGTATGCATTTATCATTGAGAAAGCCTGTATTTGCATAAGGCTATTGCTTTTAACATATGCCTCTCTCATAGGTGGTTGCTCACATGATGCCTGATCTTCCAAATGTTGGCATTGAAAGAGATTTGGAAAGCTTTAAAGAATTCTTTGAAAGTCCATCTTTTAGGGCAGATGGTCTTAAAATCTACCCCACACTTGTGATTCGAGGAACTGGTCTTTATGAGCTGTGGAAAACTGGCAGGTATTGTGTTTAACAGCCCATGCCGAAGTAACATCTTTTCCAAAAATGTCTTCCTTCGACCATGTGATATTTGCTTCTGCCAATCAAATAGGATTGCTGCTACTTGTGGGTCCACATGCCCATCATTTTAAGACAATTTTGGCAACATAATGAGCGCATATTACTTTGATGTCATATGAAGATCATTCTGGTTATTTTGTTCACCACAAGCATTAATGCAGATAGTTTTTTAGAGTGATTCATGCAGATAGTTGGTAACTAAATCTAACTTGGTAGTTTGGTACTTGTTACAGATATAGGAATTACCCGCCAGAGCTCTTGGTGGATATCATTGCAAGAATTCTATCAATGGTCCCCCCTTGGACACGTGTCTATAGGGTCCAACGAGATAT
Organism: Pontederia paniculata; assembly: GCA_001647135.1. NCBI lineage: Eukaryota > Viridiplantae > Streptophyta > Magnoliopsida > Commelinales > Pontederiaceae > Pontederia > Pontederia paniculata. The sequence goes on along the minus strand of LTAE01000183.1, from coordinate 17,435 downwards.
CCCTATGCCTCTCGTCACTTCTGGAGTTGAAAAAGGAAATCTTCGAGAGCTTGCTTTGGCAAGAATGGAAGATCTAGGGTTAAAATGCAGAGACGTTAGAACGCGTGAAGCTGGAATTCAGGTGCTTTAATATTAGCTAAATTCAAGAAGTAACTGAATTATTCTGTTTTTTCATGTTTTTATCAAACATATTTCAGGACATTCATCACAAAATTAGGCCTGAAGAAGTAGAACTTGTGCGACGTGATTATGCAGCAAATGAGGGATGGGAGACCTTTCTCTCATATGAAGACACACGTCAGGTATAAGAACTCATATGCTGTTTAATATTTTTGAGATGATATTACCAAGAATAAGAAATAGTGCCTCTAGTTAGTCAGCATAGTCCATGTACTCGAGCCCTCAGAAATTGAAAAAAGCAGGACTTGTACTTGACCCATATGATAAGAAGCTTTGATACAGACTAGCATGGCCCTCATATGCGCTGGAACATCCGAAATAGGACACAATATCTAGTGGAAAACCCATATTGTTTCCTCAAAGTACTGATATGCTGAGTCTTGGCTGGCACATAATTGGTATTTAAATTCTCGCTCTAGATAATTGAGCCATTATTGTGATGTGTTCTGGAACCTCTTTTCCTCTTGTTTCATTCAACAAGTGTTTTGGTGATGGGAAATGCCACATAAGTACATAAATGTGGATCGGTTTATGTTTGCCTACGTGAGCTGCAGGATGTGCCTGTTACAAAATATGACAATTTTAAGAGCTCCAAAACACCTTTGTTAGGGACATGCATGGCTTTGGTAGAATCAAGTATTTAGATGACCAAGAGATGCTGGTCAGTTTAGTAATGGATGTCAAACAGTAGGTGCCAAGGATTTTCTCTTATATACCGGTTTTCATGAATCCAGTATGAACTGGCATAGTTGATATCTAACATATGAATTTTATCTCTTTTTTGGACATTATGTACATCCTGACACTTTAAAAATGAAAACCTAGAGATAATTCACATCCTTGTGCGATGCCAGTAAGCCGATGCTGCACTTTATACCACTGGTTCTTACCTCTGGAGTAGCATAATCAAATTTTACAAGGTCGAGATCTTATGGTTTTACAGAAATCCTTCCCATTTTGACTGGGACATTGACAACTTGAGTTTACTGGTTGGTTAAGCCTACATGTGCACATACGAAAGACATTGCTTTTGGAGCTTCTAAGCAATAAGCCAGTAAGGAGTAGTTAATGCAAATTGCTATAACCATGACATGTGAGAGACACATTTTCATTGTTGGCAAACCTTTCCATGTTGCTGCTTTGAGCATTTCATGAGGTGTTAGAACAAACTTCCATGTTGATTCAACATGGTAATTTGTGTCTGCGCTACAGGAAAAAATATCAATTTTAAACATGAAAAGAGCGGTGAGTTTACCTACTTTTTCTTTAAAGTAGTATCAAGGTCTTAGGGATGCACAAAACAGCTAGATGAGCATGTTCTTGATCTTTGGGTGCTTCTTGTTACACAACAATTTACATACTTTCGTCTCAAAAAAAATAATGGGTTCAATGTTTGTGTGAACCCGTAACTTATTCACACCGTGTGAATCCAAATCTTCATCATTCAAGTTTAAAAATGCGGTTGTACCATTCACTTTAGTATAATACCATTTAATTTCAATTTCTTAAAATAAAATATTTTCTTTAAAGAAACAATCTATAATCATATATTTAACATGGGATGGTTGAGATTTGGTTTCACATGGTGTTAATAAATTATGAATTCACACAATCATTTAATCCAAAAATAATATACCTATTCTTTTCCGTGTCTGAAAACAATTATCTACTTTTCTTTCACTTCTGTTACCGATTGTTCATCTATTAGTTATTTTTTCATTCAAATGAGGTAGCAGTTAATTCATTAAGAACACGAGTAACCCACAGTTCTTTAAAAAAAAAGTAACTCACAGTTACCAAGTTACCGTATCATGCAAAGTAGTAAAAGAATTCTTAACAAGCAATGCAGTTCAAAAATGTTGTTCCCAACTTTAATTGTTTTTTCAATTGTTGTAATGATCTTTTAGCATCTAATTTTTTTATCAGGATATTCTTGTTGGACTACTACGTTTGCGCAGATGTGGTCGGAACACAACATGCCCTGAACTCATTGGGAGGTGCTCTATTGTTCGGGAACTTCATGTCTATGGAACTGCAGTTCCTGTACACGGACGAGATGCTGACAAGCTGCAGCATCAGGTAATCTTCGAACATTTTTTATAACTGCCACCGGACGAACTTTGTCTGTCATTACACGTCGAACTATTTGCATCTTTCACCAGATGCATATGGTTAAAATTTAGTAAACACTAGCCAATCTTGGACCTGGTCGACATACATGAGACCTGGGATCAAATCCTGCTTCTGCCCATTGGCGATGAAGACCTATTTTCATGTCTGCAATATGGCAAATGCTTTTTGGCCAATTATGTGACATTGACACAAGTTTGTGGTCTGTTCTCTCTAGGCACGTAATATTTCATTGAGTTCTTTTTTGTGTGTGCTGGTGGTGTGGGGGTGGGTAAAATCATTTAGTTATTTTATATGAGAAGATAATTTACGAGCTTCTGTCTCACAGGGTTATGGAACACTCTTGATGGAAGAAGCAGAGAGGATTGCCAGAAGGGAACATAGGTCATCAAAAATAGCTGTTATTTCAGGTGTTGGAACACGCCATTATTACCGAAAATTGGGGTATGAACTTGAAGGTCCTTACATGGTGAAATATCTAACTGAAACATGACCCAAATTAAGTGTGGTCGTATGTCATCCTAGTCTTGTTGGAGCTCTTCATCATCCTTTCAGGAAGGTAAAAAGAACTCTGTATCATTGACATTTTTTTAGGCATCTATTTATCGGTTTTCTTCTGTATTATTTTAGCCATGTGCAATATCTGTTTCCTCACCATTGCAATTCAACCATGAGGACACGAAGGGAGAGCTGCAACACTTTACAAGCGAACAACCAAAAGAATTGTGATTAATGTGCTCCCTTTGGCTTCGAATGTGTCTCCGATTCCATCTGTTAACATTAATGAACAGATGAACGGGTTAGCATCGAGTAATTGCCATTATCAGTTTTAAGAACATCAGCAAAAGATTGAATTTGCCTGCGTTGTAAAATATTGTGATAATCTGCCTAATGAGAGATTGAATGGTCTAGAAAGATATTGAGGAACTGTTCGAATGCTTCGGAATTTTGAAGTTTTAGTTATTATATTTTAATATTTTGTTGACCAATAATTTTACAAAATACTAAAAAAAATGATTTATTAAGTGGAAAATAATGTAAAATAATTATCTACTCGTACTTTCATTTTATCTCAATTATTTTTCTTTTTCTTATATCTCTTCTATTTTATAAAGTATTTAAAAATGTAATCAAACAACTTAAAAAAGTTACATAAAAAATATAATAAGACATTTTGGAAAAAAAATATTTTACTATAATCGTCGAAAACAATTACAAAGTCTCGAAATAGCACCTCAATCTGCCAAATGATTAGAAATGGGAAAACTATAGAACGAAGCATGCAACTCTGATGTCTCTGAATTTAGTTAGTATACCAGGTGCAAGAGACTTTGTTCATGTTCTTAACTTATTCATCATCCAACCACTACAAAAAAGATTGAGGATTGGGATAAGTTGAATCCTACAAAAAGGATTGATATTAGAGCGAGAATTGGGATAAGTTGAACCCTTTAGTTCTATTTGAACGAACGAGAACACAAAATAAGTCTTGGACCTTCAGTTACTTGAGGCGAGAGAATGGTTTTATAAAGGTCGTCGCAAATTAATGTGGACTTTGCGAGGATGACGAACGCCTGAAAAACATTGATTACAAATAAATTTGTGTGAAAAATAATTCTGCCGCAAATTAAGACGAATAAGTTCGACTCAATTTGCGATGAATAATGAATATGTCTGTCTCATTTTGAGACGAACTTTTTATCCTCTGAAAAAAATTAATAGAAAATTTGTGTTCGACGCCGTCCAAGGCAGATCAAATCCATCTTAGACACCGCGTGCAAAAGATTAGATCTATATTGGATGTGCAGCCCATGGTAGAGCAGTCCTTTGGTGATGCATTAAGCAAATTTGTTTCCTAGGCAGCTCGTTGACCATAGATCACTGACAACATCGAAGGAAGAAGTAGTGAGCTCGAAGAAGAAGAACCAGTGGCGAATGAGGTGGTGAGTTTGGAGGAGAAGAAGAAGGAAGTGGAGAAATAAAAAAAAAACTAATTGAATAGATGGAGAGAGGGTATTAATATAAAATTTTGAAATGATGGACAAGAAATTCGTCTCAATTTAAAACAGAAGAATTATTTCCATTTACCCTCTCTCCCTTGATCAAATTTAGATATACTCCTGAACTAATCGGGCAGATGTATGTCTAAAGTTTTCGCGATCGGACAAATCGATCATGTCGTCTTCACTTGTCTACGTTATATTTATTTTCTTGATTTATAAAATAATTAAGTTACCCTTCATGCTAGACATATTAACATGAACTTTTGATCCCTCCTGCCATTTCTCCTTGGAGTCATGGAGTCGATGAGATGAACTAGGGTTTCTCTTGCAGTGGCGTAACTAGGGTTTCTTCGACAATCTTGGACGATCTCTGAGCATCCATCGGCTCCCCATAAGGTTTAGGATTTCTTTTATTCTATATGTTCTAACCTATTTTTGTCTTCCTATTTTCAAGCTCCTACGATCATTCAGGGCTTCCTCTTGGCTTCGTCTTCGTGTTTCCTTTGACTTTAATCTTAAGATTACAGGAATTTTAGTAGGCTTCTTCTTCTCGTTTCCTCTTCTTGATTTTTGTAGCCGAAATTTTTTTCTCTTAATTTCAGAATTTTCCTTTGACCCATTTGCTTTCCCATTTAATTCCCTAAGAAGAATGATATTCTTCCTCTAAGTAGAATATTAATTTTTCTTCGTCTTCTTGTTTTTCAGAAGATTATCGAAGGCAAATGCTATTGTGGTTTAATATAATGTGCTAAATATTAGTTTACTGTAGATAATCCTGGTAGAAGGTTTGTTGGTTGTCCAAATTATAATAGGTAGGACTCCGGATGCAACCATTTCAAGGCCGACTTGTAAAAGAGAAATGACATGGGAAAAAGGTTCTTGAAAGATGGAAAAATTAAAGGATAATAAAGACAAAGTGAGAAGAGAGATTGGTACTTGGGACAAATAGAAAATTCATTCCAAATTGAAATAAAACGTACTCGCCTTAATTTGGATGAACAAAAAAATTTACCTCAGATTAAGGCCGATAAAAGATTTGCCTCAATTTGAGGCAAACAAAAAGTCGTTTCAAATCAAGGTGAAATTTGTCTACCCCAATCTTTAGCAAAAAGAAAAATTATCTCAAATTTGAGGTTGTTTTTTGGCTTCAAAATCCTTCACAATTTGAAATGATTTATTTTCGTCGCAAAAGTTCATCACAAATTTGACATCTTCATTATTATTTCTAATTGTTGAACAGTGAAATTTAAAGGTCCTTTGGTTGGAAAATAAAAGTGGAATAAATTTAAATTTAGAATATATATAATATGATATTTCTTTATATGTATTTGAAAAATAAGCATAATTTAGTTTCATAACAAGTTTGCATAAAAGTGAATGAAAAATAAATTTTAATATTATGAAAATATTTAACAACAAGGAAATGATTGTGAGCTATTATATTAAATAATATAACACATGCGATTAAAAAGAGAGAACAAAAAACTGGATATACGGTAACATACAAAACAAATGGAATTTAGGATCAATTTGATTGGAGAATAAAATCGGAAGAAGTTGGGTATAGAATATTCGACCGATGAACAAATATTTTCTCCTAAACAAGCAGATGAAATAAAATGTTTTATTTGTGATTTGTCAAATATAAATAGGTTTTTGGTCATATCCTGCCAACTGTAAGTTATAATCTTAATGCACACAATTGTCGACAAGAAAATTAGCAGAAAAAAAATCATCAAATTCAAATTGAATTGATTAGAAGGGTTTGCAAACTAGTAGCTTTCTTTTCATAATGTCATAATGTAAGTCATATCAATTCGTACCACTATTGTATCTATATGATGGCGATATTGTATATCTGAAATGCAAATGAATTTCAAAAACTACTAAGACAATATTTGTGATGCATTGATTTAAATCCTCAAGATATTTTAGGTTCAACATTATTTTCTATTAATTTTTTTTCATATTTAACCCAGAAACCCCAAATGCCTTCCTTATAACCGAAAAATATACAAAGTATGAATTCAATTCCTTAGAATCAGATGTAGATAGCCTTTGATGCCAGTACCTTGCAGCAAATTGCAAATATGTTAGTCATGGAATTTGAAGTTCTAATTGTTCAAATTCTTATAAAGCTCAATATCACAAGTTTAGTACTGACCACATATTAATTGTACTCGGATAGAATTAACTTATCCCTCACAATCTGGATATAGATCCCTGTATATAGTACACAATGTGGCACCACACTGATATGATCAATGATCACCAACAAGCATATGGGTGAAATTATTGCCCTCAGCTAAAATCCTACATGTATGTACACAGAAAGAATTTACCTTAAAAGAAGAGAAAGTTTCAAGCTCCCCTATGGAGGTATGTAGTTAGCACTCACTTTTTTTAAAAAAAAAAATTAATAGTAGTACAACTAGAATCTTGCACAGAATAATCAGAAGGCAGAAGCCTTATGATACCACAAATAAACACATATAAATATAAAGAAATCCAACATGCTAATTAGGCCCTAGTCGATTAGAATAAAAAATAACTTGCTTATCATTATTTAATATCAACTCGAAGCAAAGCAAAGCCTTGATGATATATATATATATATATATATATATATATTTTGGGGTTGGAGTGTGAAATTTCCAGGGTACTTGCAGGAGTGCATTAATGGTGATAATTTAATCTTGTAACCATTGCTAGAGGGACAAGATACTTGAGCAAGATAAAGATCGAATCTAGGAGTTCATATGGTACTGTGAATTGCATTAACTTCAATGAGCCAACTCCTAACCGGGCTGTTTTTAAGGTTTGATTCAGTGGATTATCCCTCTTCCCAAAAGAGTGGGTTACTGTTCTCAAATTTTTTTATTTGCACATCTATCAATTGCATTGGTGTAATAAACTCGTTAATTAACAAATGCATAATAATTATTTCACTTGTAATAAGAGGATGAGGAATCTCGAAAGCATCATGATATATATGTCAATCCTACATTTTCAAATAGTTACATGTTTGTTTGGAGAAGTTCCTAGCTAGATATAGTTACTCTAAATATTTAATGCACCATAGATGTACAATTTTCTTCTTTGACAGACGAGTTCATTCTTGCACTATTTCATGTGATATGTCCTTTTAGAAGAAAATTCTAATGTTTAAAAGAAGATGGATGAAAATAACAAATAATATTGTTGAATGATCTCATGCATAAATGATTACGGGATTAGGATCCATTGCATTATGATGGCGATTTGACTGGCCGTATCTAACAAAGGATTAGATAGAACCTAGTACACTACAATATATACAATACATAAAGTAAAAATAAGAATCCTTTCCAAGTTTCAACATCTTTAATTTGGTTGTCCTTCCTCCAATTACCATCTTCTCCATTATTATAATTTCTTCATCCCATTCCATTCATCACCTTTGCCCACATGTACTCACATCCCATGTGATGCCCTCAAAAGAGCTTTTACTCCTCATTCCTTACTCTCTCTCTCTCTCTAACGTTCACAGCATACAAAGCTCGGACAAGTACTCCTTTCTATATATAACGTCCCCTTGTCATGCAGAACACCATACTTGGTTGCTTTCTCTCTCCTCCTCTCAACTTCACCTTACACTTATTAGGAGTTCATAGTGCTCACTGGTTTGTAGAGACATCAGAGAACACATATGTGCTTTAGTGAGATTGCTACATACACAGAGTAGTAACTAATTATATAGCGCCATTATAGTACATGGGGATAAAGGAGATCGGCAAGGGCTCCTGCCGGAGCCTGTCGGGCTCATGGCGGAAGGCCGAGACCATGCTCAACCGCGCCGTCGCCCACAGCTGCGTCGGCAAGTACTTCAAGCTGGAAGCCCGCAAGAGCACCTTCACCAAGGAGCTGCGCGCCGGCGTCGCCACCTTCCTCACCATGGTCTACATCATCTCCGTGAACGCCGCCATCCTCGTCGACTCTGGCGGCCCGTGCACCGTGCGCGATTGCACGCACCACCCGGCCGTCCACGCCGTCGCCTCAAACTCCTCCGCTGCGACGAAGACCCCGTTGCACCACCCTGGCCCCGAGTGCAAGTTCGACGGCAACCCGGGTTACGCGAGGTGCCTGGCGAGGACCAGGAAGGACCTCGTCGTGGCCACTGCCGTGGCCGCCATGTTGGGCAGTTTCGCCATGGGCGCTTTCGCGAACTTGCCGCTGGCTTTGGCGCCCGGCATGGGCGCCAACGCCTTCTTTACTTATAACATGGTCGGCTTCCACGGCTCCGGTCGCGTGCCCTACGAGACGGCCATGGCGGCCATCATGCTCGAAGGATGCCTGTTCCTGGCTCTCTCGGTGCTCGGCCTCCGCTCCAAGCTGGCGCGAGTGATCCCGCGCTCCATTCGCCTCGCATCCGCCGCCGGCATCGGCTTCTTCCTTGCCTTCACGGGCCTGCAAAACGGCGTCGGGCTTGGGCTCGTCGGCCCCAGCAAATCGACTCTCGTCACTCTCGCGGCGTGCGCGAAGACGAACGCCGCCACGGGTGAGTGCATCGGCGGCATCATGCAGAGCCCGACGTTCTGGCTTGGCGTGGCCGGGTTCATCGTCACGGCGGCGTGCCTCGCAAGGGAGGTCAAGGGCGGCATGATCTACGGCATCGTGCTTGTGACCATGGTGTCTTGGTTTCGCGGCACCAGTGTCACAGTCTTCCCCGACAACGTCATGGGGAACTCGAACTACGAGTACTTCAAGAAGGTGGTGGACTTCCACATGATCAAGAGCACGGCCGGCAGGATAAGCTTCCGCGGGTTCGACAGAAGCCAAGTGTGGGTGGCGGTCATCACGCTCCTCTACGTCGACGTCCTCGACACCACCGGATCCATGTACTCGATGGCCGAGTACGGGGGCTTCACCGACGACAGCGGCGGCTTCGAGGGGGAGTACCGCGCGTTCATCGTGGACGCGGGCTCGACCATCGCAGGTGCGGCCCTGGGAACCACGACGGTCACGACGTATATCGAGTCCACCGCAGGGCTCAAGGAGGGCGGCCGCACGGGGCTCACGGCGATCACCGTGGCGTTCTTCTTCCTTGCATCTCTCTTCTTCGGGCCGCTGTTCACGAACGTGCCGCCGTGGGCGATCGGACCGTCGCTGGTGATCGTGGGGGCGATGATGACGAGGATGGTGAAGGAGATCGAGTGGGCGGACATGAAAGAGGCCGTGCCGGCGTTCTTGACGATGGCGCTCATGCCGTTGACGTACTCGATATCGAACGGCATCATCGCCGGCGTGGGGGTGTACGTGGCTCTGCGTCTGCATGGCTACGTCGTCGGATGGTGGAGGTGGGCAGCCAACATGACGAGGGAGGCGCAGAACCAAGTGTCCGCCGCCACCACCGCAGTAGCAGCGGAACACATCCCTCCTGAAGAACCTGTTTGATCAAAGTTCCAGCTTCTAATCCGTATCTGTTGTTGTTGTTTCAGTAGATCGAGCATTTTTATATGTTTAATTTTTTTTGTTAAGATGTAGTTAGACCTTCTATGCTTAATTACAGCTTTGTTATTGCTTAATTTCGATTAATTTAATTATAGAGTATGTTTGGATTGAGAAGAAATCGTTGGAGATTAAAAATCAATAGAAAAATAATTCTACAAAAATAAAGTCAAAGAACAATTGGATAAAAATGAAATTACGATCAACTTGATTGTATTAGAATTTTGAAAATAAAGTGACCTATAAATAGTCATATAATGAAGAAAATGTAAGATAATAACATGGAGATAGTGATTAAAAAAGTGAGAACGGACATGACTACAAATACCATGACTACAAATGAAACATGGAACATATTATTAGTTCCACTAATAATACCACTAACACACTCTTACAACATCACTAAAAAATAAGTCATGCCCATGTTGGCGCTGATGTGGACAATATTTTGAATCACATTTCAATAGTCTCCCTTGATTCAAAGCTGCAAACTTCGAGTAATTGTTTGAAAAAAAATATGCTTATGCACAGGAAGAGCTTTGGTGAACAAGTTTGTCATTTGTTCATTTGTGCCACAAAATTTTAACTTAGTTTGCTCCTCTTCCACCAGATCATGAATGAAGTGATGACATATCTCAATATATTTTGTTCGTCCATGCAGAATTGGATTATTTGTCATTGTTATTGTTGATTTGTTATCACAAAAAATAGTTGTTGTTTCACTTTGTTGTTAACGAAGATCCAATAAAAGTATTCTTAGCCATATAGCTTGACAAGTAACCGATGTTGCAGCAATGCATTCTGCTTCAGAAGATGAAAGAGCTATTGTTGCTTGCTTCTTTGAACTCCATGATATTACTCCAAATCCAATGTTGAAAATATTTCTTGAAGTACTTTTTTCTATCATCCAAAGAACCTGCCCAATCACTATCAATAAATCCAAATAATATGAAATTAAAGACTTTAGAATATCAAATGCCAAAATCTTTAGTCCCAATAATACAACGTAAAATCCGCTTGGCTGCTCCAAGATGATGTTTCGATGGTGAATGCATAAATCTGGATACAACACTAACAGGACAAGAGATGTCTAACCTTATATGAGTAAATATATTAATCCACCAATCAAACTTTCAAATGTTCTCTCATTAGCATGACTTGTACCATCATCAAATCTAAGCTTTTCATTCACATTCATAATCTAAGAAGATTATTAGCATATTTTTTTTAGAAATAAATATATCGTCATTTCCTTGCTTCACTTCTAGTCCAAGAAAATAGTTCAATAGGTTCAAGTCAGTCATATCAAAATTCACCGTCATGCATGTTTTAAAATCATCTAGAAATAATTGAGAAGATCTCATATAAATCATGTCATCAACATAAAGGCAAACGATAGTAAATTCAGACCATTTTTCTTTTAAATAAAGTGTTGGCTCAATTTCACTTATGCGGAAGCCATTTTCAATAAAAAAAAGAGTCAATCTTATTGTACCATGCACGAGGAGCTTATTTCAAGTCATATAGAGTCTTTTTTAGCTTGTATACCTTATCTTCCTTGTCACTAATAATAAAACCTTCAGCTTGTTGGACATAAACTTCTTCACTCTAGTCACCATTCAGAAATGTTGATTCTATATCAACTTGATAAACATGTCATTGCAATTGAGCAACTCAGTCTAGAAGTAATCTCACGATTTCTAAACGAGCAACATGAGAAAAAATTTCTTCAAAATCTATACCTTGTTGTTGTACATAACCTTTGCCACAAGCTTTGCCTTGTACTTTTTCCATTCCAAGCCAATCACATTTTTATTGTCAAGCAAATCAACTAGCTCTCATGTTTAATTTTTTTTTCAATAAAAATAATTTCTTCTTTCATCGCATTGCACCATTCTTCTTTTTCCATTGTTTCTTCCAAACATGTCGGATCTGAAACAAATTGATAAGAATCATATATTTCTTGCAAAGACTAAAACTTTCTTGGTGGGGTGCGGTTAGGAGATGCATTTTCTGAGGAAGATGGATTGTTGTCATTCTGATTGCTTACTGGATGAAGTGTTGAAGCAATTTCTTTTTCACCAATTTCTGCAGAAAACTCAATTTACATTAATGTTTTTTCATTCTCCCATTTCCAACTATTTCTCTCATAAAAAATAATATTTCTACTAATAATTACTTTATCAGTAGAATGATTGTATAAACGATAAGCTTTAAATTGAAGAGAATAACCAACAAATATGTATTTCTTAGACTTGTCATCAAGTTTTTGATATTTTTTAGAATTATTCAAAGTATATGCAATGCATCCCAAAACTTCTAAGTGACTTACTGTTGATTTTCTACCTTTCCATGCTTCATAGGGAGTTTGATTTTGCACGGCTTTTGTTGGAGAAATATTCAGCAAATATACTGCAGTTGCGACTGCCTCAGCCCAAAAGATATTTGAAAGACTCTTCTCCTTTAATAAACTTCTTGTCATTTCAATAATAATTCTATTTTTTTGTTCGGCAACACCATTTTGTTGTGGTGTATATGGAGTTGTAGGTTGTCTTTGAATATCATGTTCTTCACAAAAAAAATTAAATTCTTTTAATAAAAATTCACCACCTCTATCCATGCGAAGAGTCTTTATATGATATTCACTTTCATTTTCCACAAGAACTTTAAATTTTTTGAAGACATCAAAAATTTTAGATTTTTCCTTCAAAAAATATATCCAATTCATTCGAGAATAGTAATCAATAAATAATGCAAAATATTGACTTCCACCAGAAGATTTTATTTGCATAGGGCCACATAAATCAGCATGAATACTTTCAAGAGGATACTTTGCTCCGTGAGATTTTCTTGCCGGAAATAATTTTTTGTGTTGTTTTCCAAATATGAAGATTCCACACATACACCATCAAAAGAGTCAATTGAAGACCAACAATTATATTTAATCTAACCAACAGTTTCAATCCACTGATATTAAGATGACCATACCTCAAATGCCAAAGTTGAGATTCTGATATTTGGTAAGCTGAAAATGCGCAAACATCTAAAAAATCAAGTAGAAACATGCGATTTTTTGTCATAGGAATTTTTGCAATAAGTTGTCCAAATTTTTTATCTTTAATCAAACAAACTTCGTCATCAAATAATAGTAGAATAACCAATTGCCATTAATTGCCCAATTCTCAACGAATTGTTCTTCATACTAGGAACATAAAAAAACATCATGAAGAATTTTTTTTCTTTACCATCATTTTATTAAATAACAATTGTGCCTTCACCCTCAACTTGCACATGTTTATCATCTCCAAATCTGAGTTGCAGTTTCTTTGACTCATCAAGCACCTTAAATATTGATCTCATGTCGGTCATACGGGAAATTCGATAACACAAATTGAAGATCACAGAGAGAAATTCAGAAAAATAAAGGACACACACATATTTACCCAGGTTTACCCTTGAGTTAGGGCTATATCCTGCAAAAATATTTTGCTTTTATTATTATTTTTACAACCGCTCAACATCACATCTAAAAAAAGAGCAATATATATATATATATATATATAATATTTTATATTATAGTGCGACTCATTTTTATTCATAATATTCGCACTAATAAAATTACATAAAATATGAGAATGAGTATACTACTATAATTTACGATGTAAATTCTTTATCTTCTTAATATAATATCCATTGTCAGTTGATAATACACCTAAACGAATTTGCCTGTGAAATTTAGTTATATATATTTAAGTAAAACTCCTTTACACGTTGAAAGTTGATGATACGTTCTTTTTTATTTTTGTCGAAATAGAAAATGATGTGTGTGTTGAATTGGTTATTAGTTTTGAACGCCTTTATGACTTGGGA